>JAJAGP010002272.1:0-124596 GCA_025084515.1 Ancistrus triradiatus | reverse complement strand
CCTAGCAAAATAAGAATGGATGAAATAGCAGACATTTTCTGCTATGTCCTCTTTGGAACTCTTAGTTGTCTAAGTAGCGGTGTGCGACTTTATATTTATTTCCCGGGATTTAGCAGATTTTGCATTTGTTCGCCATACATTGTACTAGATTGGTATTGTTAATATGATATTAATTTTGCTTACTAATGACATCAGTGGAAGTAACACTGAAGGAAATTTCAATCTAAGGAAAATTTGCTATACGTTGCTTTTCTCGTCCGAAGGCACTTTTTGCCAGAGTGATTCCGCCAAAGTTTTCCGAGTGTGTTTTTGTGCTGGTACCTTGGCTTGTCATCAGCTGTCTTGGATAGCTGACTCCTGGTTTGTCATAATCTGCAGATGGTGAAACGAGTTAGTTGTCGAGCTGTCTTTAATGGCAACAGGTTTCCGTCTTTCGTGCAACATCCTTCTCTTCAAAGCAAAAATAACTCTGAGTGAGGGTGAGCCACGTCTAGCAATTAAATCTAACAACGTAGACTGCGAGGCTGGTGGCGTCTGCATTTTTTTTTCTCCTCGAACTGTTTGTTCACTTATTTTTAGCTTCAGTCATGCGTGTTTAGGTAAAACGCAGGACACTCGGTGTGCATGTTCACCAGTCTGTCCTACCTGGCTACATGATGCAGTGAATAAGTGAACTCTTGAGGTGTGATGTTGACTGTTTTTTGCAAAGTGAGTGACATGTTTAATGGTGATTGACCTAATAGAACTCACCTGTGCAGGTGTATTTGTCATACAAAGCTCCTCCTTGGTATTTTGTCCATCATGTTCCCTTTATTTGTGTGCAGGGATAGACCAGGGGCAGATGACATATGAGGGGCAACACTGGCATGCCTCTGAGGCATGTTTTTGTTGCGCTCGCTGTCGTCTTCCCTTGCTAGGCAGACCTTTCCTCCCCCGTGGTGGGCTCATCTTTTGCTCCCGGTCCTGTTCGCTGGGAGAGGACCCCGATAACTCGGACTCCTGTGATTCAGCTCTGCAGTGCAGGACAACTTCGCACAAGCTCGTTCAGCAACAACACCGCAATTCTCCTGCACGTCCACCAGAGGCCAACAATATAACCACTGCACCGGTTAAAGCTTCTGGTCCTTTATCTGAAAGCAGAGGTGTGAAGCATCAACTGTATCTAAATACTGGTTGTCTGGTTCTCATGCGCAGAAATGGTTTGTTGACAGTAAGTTGCCGTTTGTCTGCCTTCCAGGCGTGAACACGTCACTCCACCATTTGCAAAATGGAGGTCGTCCACCACCACCACCCTACGGACACAAACACAATCAAAGCTCACAATGTCCCCCCTTAACTAATGGCTGGGGTCCACTTTCAAACGGAGGTCAGACCGACGCTGATGAACATTCAGAGCTGGAGTACAAAGTGGAGCTGAATGGATATGCCGAATTCGGGTCCCTTCCACCTAGCTGCACCTCTAGAGGGACGTCGACAGCAAAGGACACTGGGAGAATGGATAACAGTGATGGTACATTAGTCTAAATGCAACCCTTCCTACACACTCACGTTTGTATTATACACGTACTGGTCCGACTTACGATATTTCGACTTTTTACGATAGGAATTCGATAATACACACAAATACACATTCAGCAGAAACATTTACAGCATTTACCAGACACTCTTATCCAGAGCGACTTACAAGTTATACAGTCGTACAATCCAAGCAATTGTGGGTTAAGGGTCCTACAGTCCCACCTACAGTGGTGGGATTTGAACCCTGGACCTTCTGGTCCATAGTCCAGTACCTTATCCACTAGTCCCGGATTCTGTCCCACAGAAACCGGATTCTGAATTTAGAATTTCGATTTTTCCCATGCAAGAGATGCAGTATGATACTCTGCTGCTCTGTCCCGCTAGGAACCTGGCAGTGCGAGACATAGGGAGTCATGGGGTGGGAGCTATGAGCTCTGGGAAATGTAGTGAGGAAAAGCTATGGTTGTAATGATAATTGTTTTTGTTTTTTGACTTTTAATTGCATTTTAATGCAAACTTCTCTTTTAACGATAAATTCAGCTTAACGATGGGTTTGTCGGAAACGTATCCCCATCGTAAGTCTCTGGGACTGTGGTAGCCTATCGGGTAAGGTACTGGACTCTGGACCAGAAGGTCCAGGGTTCAAATCCCACCTCTGCCAAGCTGCCACTGTTGGTTCCTTGAGCAAGACCCTTAACCCACAATTGCTTGGATTGTACGACTGTACCAATTGTTAGTCGCTCTGGATAAGGGCGTCTGCTAAATGCTGTAAATGTAAGTCAGGGAGCACCCTCATATTTGTGAGATCCCACCACTGAGCCTGTTTTGTCACTAAATACTGCCGCTCCTAACCTTAATATTTAAAGCAAATATCGTTACTGAGCAAAACCCTCTGCATCTAACAGGTGTTAATATTGACTCTTCAGCTTTTTTTGTAATCAGATTGTCTTCTCATATCCAATGTTTTTTAGGAAGTCTCCCCCACCCCCATTCTTCCCCTGAGCTTGACTCCCTGGACGACCAAGACTCTTTCCCACCCCCTCCACCTCCTGTCTTTATCGGCCCCGATGACTTGCCAGTTCTTCCACATGATGACACTCCACCCGAGCCCCAGCCCTCTCCACCGGCTGCCCAGTTTGGGCGAAGCAGCACGGCCAGAGTCAGCTTCAGGGAGCCGATCAGTTCCAGCTACTCGATGGAGGAGGACGAAGGAGAGGACGAAGGGGAAGATGAGTTGGAGGGACGAGAGGAGAACGAGGAAGAGGTGGAAGAAGAGGAAAACAACAAACTTGATGGAGGGCGAAGACTGCGCCACCGAGCTGGAATACCGCCTCAGATGGACCTTTTGGGTAAAAACGGTTCATTAAAGCAATCTTGACACTCTTCAATTCTAAATTATGAACTAATTGTGCCAGTATCAGGGCTGCCCAGTGTATCGACACCATGCCACCATTAGATATGTTGTTTTAGCAATGGTATAATGACCATATATAATTATTTCTCAGTCTCTTTATTAGAATATTAAAAAAAACTTTTAGTCTCCCCTTACACTTGAGCAATAGCAGCATCTGGCAGCTTCATCAGGATGAAAGTTGACCCTTCTGCAGTCTGAAGAAGCTTGATCAGGAATCATTTTGGAAGAGTAGCAGCCAATAAACCACTTTTTGGGGGAGGTCACACTAAATACTGACTTTTGCCTAATTTTCTGTCTTGTTTTTAATTTTATTCTTGCATAACTTATAATCATTTTTGATGGCCCCTGAATGAGATTAAGCAGATAGAGAAAATGAATGAGTGAACAGTTAATAATAACTTTTCTCATCATAGATGGAGTGTACCACCGTAGCTTCCGGCGGGGGTTCGCGGGCTCGGCAGGCCGAGGTCGCTTGGCTTCAGACTCGCCCCTCCACCTTGGCACAGAGAAACACTTCCGTCGCCCCAGACGAGACAGACCTCGTCTAGACTCACTAGAGTGGAGAGGAGGGGAGAGGGAGCGAGAGGGTGGCACACATGCATCCTCCACCCCACCAGCCGGTGAAGGAAATGGCCGTCTGACTCTTCACTCCACCCATTATAAACACGAAGACTCCTGCTCCACCTGCTCGTCCTCCTCCGACTCAGAGGAGGAAGGCTTCTTCCTGGGCCAGCGCATCCCTCTTCCTCCACAGCTGTCTGGTGAGAAAGAGAAAGATGGAGAGAGAGGACAGATGGAGGAGAAGACAAGGCGGGGCAGCATGAGAAGGAGGAGGAGGAGGACACACAGTTTCAAGGACAATGACAAGGATAAGAACTGCATATTGTCCTAAGAGACTGATGGGGAAAAGAGCCTCATGGAGATACCCTAGAGTTTGCTGCATCCTACCACATATAACTTTTCACAAACTTTTAGTGCATTCCAACCGGAGGAACCAGGGCAATTTTAATCTCTTGGCCACAGTAGGTGCTTGTCTGCAGACCAGAAACTTCTGAGGTGGAGTTTGCTATACTAACCATGCAGCAGTCAGCCAAAACATTATGCACAGACCAAATAAGACGTAACGCTTATCTCACAACAACTCCACATTAGACTGTAAGTGAACAGTTGGTTCTCATAGTCGACATGTTGGATGTGGGAGATATGTGCAGGAATGAAGACCTTTGAGTTTAACAAGGGGTGAGGTGTTACGGGCAGATAATTGGCTCAGAGCATCTCCTAAACAACCAGACCTGTGGGGTGCTCCCAGTTAACATTGGTGACAGTGGTTCGAGAAGGAACAGTAGGCTCATGTCCTATCCCGTCTGTTCCGAATGGACAGAAGAGCTACTGTGCACAGACTGTTTTAACACTACGACGCAAGCCTGGCTTCCCCCATATCATTAAAATGCAGCAATGAAATGTTTACCAAAGTGTCTGTTCGTTAATCTTGTCAGAATTTTGCATAAATGGTTTTAGCGAATCAAATGATCATGTATGTTACAATAATATCGCGCTGTCCCTTCGTTAAACTCAAACTCCTTCCGATGAACAGCGCAGCCTGAGCTAACAGATACTCACTGAAGCCTGTGTGTCTCTGGGTGTCCATGGCATGATCGTTTATGCACTGAAATGATATGGTGTGAGATTGTGGCTCATTGGAAAACTGGCTTTTAAGGCATCATTTTGAGCCACACCCAAGCTGCACTGGCAGTGAATTGAGAGTGGGTGGGTGCGATTCACACAGGGACAAACATCTTGGCGTTTATTGGAGCTTTTCCTTGACACACATCTTCTTGTGATGACTGGCTGACCCAAAATGACTGAACCTTATAAGCAGATGTCATTCAGTAAGTTGGGAATCAGGAACTTTTCTAATTTCATTAAATCCATGCCTGTAGGTCTTGTAATATATACAATTCATTCTTTGTCTTGGACAGGTCACGGGAGAGCCGGTGCCTAGCTGCCGGCACAGAGCACAAGGCAGGAACAACCCTAGACAGGGCGCCAGTCCATCGTAGGGCACAAACACTCACACACTCGTACACACTAAGGGCGATTTGGAAATATCAGTTAACCTAACATGCGTGTGTTTGGATTGTGGGAGGAAACTGGAATATCCGGAGTTAACCCATGTAGACACGGGGAGGACATGCACACTCCTCACAGAAAGGACCCGGAGAGCTTCTTGAACCCAGGATCTTCTAGCTGTGAGGCAACAGTGCTACCCACTGATACCCACCAATGCATCTAACCGTGCACTTAGTTGCATTGCCTTGTTTTGTCTTTGTAAATTGCATACATTTTGTTGCATAGTGCGTTTACTCTGGGTACTCCGGTTTCCTCCCACAGTTCAAAGACAGGTGTGTCCCTGGTGTGTGAGGGTGTGTGCCTTACAATGGATTGGCGCCATGTCTAGGGTTGTTCCTGCCTTGCGCCCAATGCCACCGGCTAGGCTCTCCAGCTACCCTGACCAGGGTGAAGCGTATAAGAAAGTGAATGAATGAATTATCTGCAGCTTCACTGGACGGATATAAGAATGCCTTTGCTATGGCGAGCCAGTAACATGAATCGATCATTTGTGAACATGTGTGTTTGAAAAACCACCAGCCGACACCTGCTAATGTAGTACAAGTCACAGTGCTGCCCCCCTTTAGTAACTCTAGCCCACTGTCCAAAGCTCCCACAATGGGTATGCAAGTGTGAGCACTGAACCTTGGAGAAATGGAAGAAGGTTGTCTTTTCTGCTGAGTCGCATTTACTTTCCCATCACTTGGACAGTCGGGTGCATGTGTGCTCTTAACTTGGGGAGGTGATGGCACCAGTATACACTGTCAAGAAGACAAGCCAGTGGAGGGAGTTTGGTCTGTGTAATGTTCTGCAGGGAAACCCCAAGTTTGGTCATTCATGTGGACGTTAGTTTGACATGCAGCACCTACCTAAACCTAAGCATGTTACTGGCCAGATGGATTTAATCTTTTGGCTGATCAGTGCATGTCCATACAGAATTACCAACCCTGTTGAAGCCATGAATGCAGAGGAACCAGGACAGTTTTTAGTTCCTCTTGCCTATTTACTTCTTTCTCAGAAAAGTTCTGAGATGGCTTGCCATACTGTACTGAAGTGGAATTTACCATACTGAATTTGGATTCTCACAGAACCCTATTAAACTGTGATGCAGAGGAATCATTTTTACCTTTCTGTGGTTTTAGTTCATTTAGCGTTAGATGCTTTTCTGAAGAATAGAAAGTTCTGTGGTGGAGCTTGCCAAACTGAATATGGGTCCTCACAGAATGATCAAGCAGAGCATTTTTAGTTTCCATAATCTTTTTTTTGTTCCTTCTCCCAAGAAGGTACATTTCCATAGTCCAGAAAGCACTGAAGTCGCACCTATTATAATGAACATTGGTCCTCATGAAATGAACAACATTCTTGAAGTTGTATTACAGAAGAACCTGGACAGATTTGGGTCTTTGAAATTTTTTAGTTTCTTCCTTAAAGGTTAGTCATTTCCTGCCGTCCAGAAAGTACTGGGTTGATACTGTGTTCCCTCTTAAAATGACCAACCTTCTTGAAGCCTTGACACGGGTAATACAGGGTGCTTTTTGTTTAGTTCCTTCTGTGAAGCCATGCTGAACAGAGGTCCTTGCAGAAATTCCAACCCTAATAAGACAGTGATAAAGATAAAGAGGAACCAATGAGATTTTTAGTTCCATCTCCAGAGTAGTCATTTGCAGTCCAGAAAGTACTTGAAGGACCAGAGTGAATTTAGTTTCTTCATCACAGTAGGTACTGTACTGCAGTGCAGGAACTATTGATGTAGACCTTGCTGTTATTGATCATGGGTCTTCACAGTATGACCAGTCCTTTTAAAGCAGTGACACATAGAACCCAGGGTGATTTTACTTCCTGTAAGCGTTTTAGTTCTTTCTGCAGGTAAGGTACTTTGCACAGAATGGCCAACACTCGTGAAACAGTGATACATCAATGCTCTTGTTTCGGCTTCATCCTAGATACTACTGTGATTCAAATGTGTAATGAAATAATTCTGGAGATTTTCCATTGTAACATGAGCCAAGTTTCATGAGTTCTTTTACAACAGCCAATTTCAGAGAGCACTAACACTGACGGTTGTGTCTGTAAGGGCCAGGTGCACTGGGTTTTGTTCTCAAGTAAGAATCCAGTAGTTTCCTAATGCAGAACAAAACCCACAATGCATGTTTGTGACTACAAGGTTGTCAGGCCTGAAGAGCATGTTCACAACACATTGTGTTTCTCTGTGTAACTGGATATTTCTCTGGTTGGGATGGCCTCGGTGGAATGCTTTTGTGGGTCATTTGGTAAACTTGCGAAGGATTTTTCTCCTTCATTCTGGAGGCTCTTCAAACAGAAACCAGCTAAGACTGTCTTATTTATCGCAAACGGCTGTACAGTATTCAGCCAGTCCTCTCCATAAGCCAGTGACTGTGTCAGGATTTCAAACAGTTCTTCATTCTGACATACCGAACTTCAGCTCTGATGCAGAACAGAAACATTTCTGTGACGGCTTGGCCGTTAACCTGACTGTAGATGATTCAACAACACTGTTAATTGGAAACATACTTGCTATGTACATGTGGGTGGTGGGGCAGCTTTTATGTGAATATTCTTCTAATATGTATTTTTTCTAAGAAAACTCAAATTTGTCTAAGAATATGGGCGCTTATGTCAAGTTTCCTTTTAATATGTGACAATAAACAACTTGTATACAAGTCAGAATGGTTTTCTTTTCTAAGCAGTTTGCATGGGCACCGTGGTAAAATAAAACCAATTGTGATTGTTGGACTGGAAAGAGAAATTGATGATAGTGTTATGGAAAATGGGGAATTTTGCCAATGTCCCTTATTTAAAGGAACTATTCAACAAGCAGCCCTTAGGCTGGATGCGGCTCAGACCAGTGATTCAAACACCCTGACAGACTACAGCCTTTTAAACTGAATAGTTAAGCTAAGCATGCTAAGCATTCAAAATTTAAAGCTATCTGTATTTATGGGGCTCCCGGACATGCCACGAGTCAGAAAATAAAATATCTTCAGAGACCGGATGTAAACAGGCAAAAGCGCTCTGGCTGCATCCCAAAGTGCACACTTCACACGGAATAGCATGTCAACACCACCATTGGTTGAGTACTACTTTGGCATACTGTCTACTGTGCTAATGGGCGATTTGGGACAAAGCCAGATCAGTTGCATGTCACTGCATGTTTACTGTCACAAACACAACCTGTTTGGATACCACCGCACTATATAATTTTCTGTATGTGTTGTTAGGTCATGCTGTATTTTCTCTTCATGGTATGTATGGAACAGGCATAATCAGTCAACACCGTTATTACTTGCAGCAGACAGGAACTGCCAGCACTATTCACTCCTGAAAGAGAAACCCAACGCAAACTGTATGCTAATGTGTTTCTGTTGAACCAGGAAAGATGTAGGTCAAAAAATTGCAATAGAAATGGATTTAGCTTTTCCTGAGAACAAACCTTAAATTTAAAATGTCTTCCAATTTTAATAAACATTTGGCATGAACAAAAGCTTGGGGTGTTCGTTTTGTAAGCTCTCCAAATTGAAATGACTGTTTCAATAATTGATAATGATTATAATTTGCAGAAATATCTCATATTTATGATCGTTTCCTGCAGAGGGTGCTGTGTGATATTTAGAAAGATAACAAATCCATGGGTGCCTGGTTGGAGCAATGACAATTAAGAGCTTGATATAGTTCAAAATATGTCTTCTATGTGTTGTAAATATGTAATAGATAACAACGGATATGGAATTAATTTGTGTATCAAGCAGTATTGTTTGTGTTCCACTGGGTAAGTAACAAAGTTTTATGCTATCATTGACTACACAACACGATTCGCCACACTAGGTGTCTTTCAAATGACTTTTAAATGACAAACATTTTGGCTCTACAGCAAAGAAACAGACCAATGTATCAAAGTGGTAGATGTAACTATAGCACCAGACTCTGAGGCATTATGCAGACGTGACCACCAATTGGTCAGATGCACTTTATGGAAAATCAGATTATCCTAAGGATGCCCAAGTCTGCTCCTGATGATCTGTCAGAATGGAGAGTTTACTTCCAGTGCAACTGTCAACTGTCATTCAACTCATGCTGAAGCCTTCTGCTCAGCAGCCTTCAGAGGGAGCACTACTACTGGTTTATTGCTGCATCCTTACTGTCCACATGCTGTGGCCCTCCTGCCCCATGTGTGAACAGTACATGTATGCAAATGTATAAATCAGACTTTAAGAACTGGATGTAGTCAAGTACACTCAATGACATAAAAGAGGCACCCGGATTGTCGGATTGCTGCAAAACTTGGCATGCATTTGTCCAGGGAGACATGTGAATGATGATAGGTGTGGTCTGATAAGACACTGGGTCTTGCCACAAGAGGACGTAATAATGCTTTCCCCCTGACGTCTACAAAAAGGCTCTCGGAGGCTACTTTTGGGTAGTGTACCTCTTGGTGAGAGATCATTGACTGCTAGACATGCCTCTACGATGCACACAAAGACATTTTTCCCAGTGGACAGGCTTTGAGAGGGGGTGCATCATTGGACTGAGAGAAGCAGGATGATTGTTTTGATGAATTGCCCGCCATCTAGGGTGTTCTGACCTAGCTGTTAAAAAGTGTTGGGAGCAGTGTTTCCATGATGGCACTCACACACATTGTACAGGCTCTGGACAGCCCAGACAGGCCACAAGTAGAGAGGATCGTTTGATCCGCCAGCCAAGTACGAGCAGTTTCATTGTCCACCATTGAGGTATGAAACACAGGTGGAACTTTAACTACACACCACTATCTCTGCCTGGACCATTTCCAGGTGCTTAGCAGTAGGAAATTTATGTCTTGTGTCCTGCCATTGACAGCCAGTCACAATCACCTTTGTTTGCAGTTGTGACTTGAGTGAGAAACCTGGACTGTCATAGACTGGGACACTATTGTCTTTAACAGTGAATCCGGGATTTGTTTGGGATCCGAAGATGGTCGGGTTCAAGTATGGAGGCCTTGTGGTGAGTGCATCAATTCTGCCTTTGCTGTGGAGCGACACACTGTCTCAACTGCTGGTATGATGATCTGGGGAGCCATCGCATACGACAATCGGTCACCCATAGTAGTGAGACACTAACAACTCAGCGATATGTGCAGGACATCCTGCGGCCACATGTATGCCTCTCATGACAGGGCTTCCAACTGGCATTTTTCATCAGGATGATGCTTGCCTGGTAGCCAGATTCATCGCCAATAAAGCATTTATGGGACCAGTTGGGAAGCCAGCATCAGCAAACTATGAGTGTGGAGGATCTACAGGCCCAGCTGTGTCACAGAGGCATGTCTAGCAGTCAACGATCTCTCACCAAGAGGTACACTACCTAAACGTAGACTCTGAGAGCCTTTTTATAAGGGCAGTGAGGAAGGCACTCTTACGTTCTGTTGTGGCAAGACCCGGTGTCTAATCAGACCACACCTGTAATCATTTACATATCTGCCTTTGGCATAACTGCATGCCTAGCTTTGTAGCAATCTAACATTTCTATCTGGGTACATTATTATTTTTTAGCCAATGAGTGTAGTATCAATAATCATCAAATTGAGGAAATTCCTGTAAATGTATCTTGATTACAGACCATTAGCCCAGGAAAAAATGTACAGTACTGTGAATTGCTTGACTGTTTTAATGTGAACTTTCACAGTTTGACCATGAAGTTCACAGTTGTACTATGAATTTTTGATGGTAATTTGGCCACTTCATGGTTCTAGTCTGAAATTTCATAGTACAACTGTAAACTTGGTGGACTATAAATGGACCATGAATTAGTTCACAGTTGTACTATGAATTTCGGTGGTAATTTGGCCACTTCATGGTTCTACTGTCAAATTTCACAGTACATTTTTTCCTGGGTTCTAATGCAGCAGAACTGATGAGGAATAAACATCAGTCTAAAAGTCTTTAGCTTGGCTTGACGTGACTTGCAACTCAGGAATGAAATAAACGGGCTCCGTATTTTATCACCAGCGAGGTCTAAAGCATAGCGGACATGTTGTTTATCATTCACTCTGTGTAGAAGGAACTTCTGCTTGTGACCAATAGGTGGTAGCATGAGCCACGTGTTACTTGTGGGGATTCCCCAGGCAAGTTCCGAAACAAACACATTGTTGTCAAAGATATACTTACAATTCACAGCTTTGAACTTGCCCTAATATAATAAGAAGAAGAATAATGTAAACAGGCATTATTTTAAATACTGTCTCCTCCCTTCCTCTAAAACAGGCAGGTAAAGATTACATTTGTCATCTGCTTCACGTAGCCTAGTTTACAGATATCCACACGGTCTTAATCAAAAGTGTGGGCTAAATTACATGGTTTGTTAATTTTCCAAACGAAACGTAGTTAGTTCAACCTCAGCAGAGAACTAATTACACATTTCTAATGCAGTAATTGTAAAACAAACAAAAAAAAAAATAAAATTGGCAAGTTTGGTGACCTGTGCTGTGCTAGTGTTTCTGTTAAAGCCTCCGAAGTTGCTAGTGGTTTATGAAAATATGCTGTATCTACAGTAGTGCTTGACAGTTTGTGAATCCTTTAGAATTTTCTTCATTTCTTTATTGTGGAAAATTGTCCTAGATTACAAAACAATTTTGAATAGATTAAGGAATTCAATAATCCACAGTGGTTCTACCAAAGAATGGTCAAAATCATGACCTTAACCCAAAAATTCTAAAGGGTTCACAAACTTTAAAGCACCACTGTACACTGAACATTTTGATTGGACTAAGGTCAGGACTTTGACTTGGCCATTCCAAAACATGAACTTTATTCTTCTTTAACCATTCTTTGGTAGAATGACTTGTGTGCTTAGGGTCGTTGTCTTGCTGCATGACCCACCTTCTCTTGAGATTCAGTTCATGGGACAGATGGTCTGACATTTTCTTTAGAAATTCTCTTGATACAATTCAGAATTCATTGTTCCATCAATGATGGCAAGCCGTCCTGGCCCAGATGCAGCAAAACAGGCCCAAAAACCATGATACTACTGTTTCACAGATGGGATAAGGTTCTTATGCTGGAATGCAGTGTTTTCCTTTCTCCAAACACAACGCTTTTCTTTTAAACAAAAAAGTTCTATTTTGGTCTCATCCGTCCAAAAGGACATTCTTCCAATAGCCTTCTGGCTTGTCCCACATGATTCTTTAGCAAACTGCAGCCGAGCAGGGGAAATGATTCTTTTTGGAGAGGCAGTGGCTTTCTCCTTGCAACCCTGCCATGCAACACCATTTTGTTGTTCAGTGTTCTTCTGATGGTGGACTCATGAACATTAGCCAATGTTGAGAGGGGCCTTCAGTTGCTTAGAAGTTACCCTGGGGTTCCTTTGTGACCCTCGCCAAAATATTACACGCCTTGCTCTTGGAGTGATCTTTGTTGGTCGACCACTCCTGGGGAGGGTAACAATGGTCTGAATTTCCTCCATTTTGTACACAGTCTGTCTGACTGTGGGATTGGTGGAGTCCAAAACTCTTTAGAGATGGTTTGTGACCTTTTCCAGCTTGATGAGCATCAACAACTGTTTTTCTTGAGGTCCTCAGAAAATTTATTTTTGTGTCATGCCATGATACACTTCCACAAAACATGTTGTTGGTGAAGAGCAGACTTTGATAGATCCCTGTTCTTTAAATAAAACAGGGTGCCCACTCACACCTGATTGTCATCCCATTGATTGAAAACACCTGACTCTAATTTCACCTTCAAATTAACTGCTAATCCTAGAGAGTCACATACTTTTTGGCACTCACTAATATGCAATATTGGATCATTTTCCTCAATAAATAAATGACCAAGTATACTATTTTTGTCTCATTTGTTTAACTGGGTTCTCTTTATCTACTTTTAGGACTTGTGTGAAAATCTGATGATGTTTTCATTCATATTTAAGCAGAAATATAGAAAATTCTAAAGGGTTCACAAACTTTCAAGCACTACTGTTCAAGTGGTAGCTTTGCAAAAATTCTGATAACTGACTTTGATCTGATACCAGAATAATAAACTTCTAAGATTTAGTGGATCATCTGGAAAGCTGCACAGGTCATGTTTAAATTATATTTCAAAAAGTATTCATTGATATTACATTTCATGCAATGGTTATGTTGCTTATAAACCGGGGTCACTAAACCTTTGCATAAACCTATATTAAAATAAAAATGTGTACAAAAATGTAAAAACAACTGTTAGAAAGCTAACTTGAAATTACGTGATAAGGGACATCAGTCAATCAGTTAATCAATAAAAATAAATCCTTCCCCTTTAATGAGGCCACTGTGCACAGGTCAACATAGGTCGCTTTAAGGCTGGTCACATGACCTGTAAAGGAACCCACTTCCTAATGTGGGTGGGAGATTCTGATTGGACATGATGAGAAGCGAGGCGGGACATGTTCAGGAGACCAAAGGCAAACAGGTTTGTCTAGTTTTACTTTCTGGCTACCAGTACTACAGGCACTCACACACACACACCGACTTGTGCACACACACACACACGTTGAAAATGTTTGCTTGAACTATTTCAGCTCTGGATCTTTGAGTGTTCAGCCTGTGAGCCACACACAGGTGAGTTGGTTCAGGTGTGTCTGTGTGCGTTTGCGATGGTTGTACCTTTGAACAAATGGTAATGTCTTACTGTCAAGTGATTCCTTTTACCAGTTACTAGATGACTGTGTTGTCTGATTGTATGCTCTTTATTGTACTGCCATACAAGTGTATTTGTGTGTATCTTGTGTCTTTTTCTTTGCTATTCAGACCTGATCGTGTACAGACTTGTCATATTCCAGTGAAATCTATCTTATGTTTACATCAGGTATCATGTGTGTTCCTATTGCAGTTTTCTAGACTGTGTATGCTTTCTGTGGTTGGAGTTTGTATGAGGAAGTAGAAGAGAGCAGGATGGGGCCAATCAAGGATTAAGACATTAAGAACAAGGAAGATGAGTCTAATAAATAGTGCAGACATGGTGAGAGTCCACTTGCCCTTTGTCCTGAGGTGGAGCTTTGGTTTAAACCATAAAGGAATGACGAACACACAGGCCATGTGCTAGACTGTCTAACAATGGTACTTGAGTCACACGTGGTTCTTCAACTGCCCTTTTATTTGCTAATAATTGCTTAGTAACTAGCATATGTTTACATTTACAGCATTTGGCAGACACGCATATCAAGAGCAACTTAAAATTTGACTAGAAGCAGTAGTGGGTTAAGGACTTTGATCTTAGGACCCAACAGTGGCAGTCAGGCAGAGCTAAGACTTGAAACCTTAACCTTCTAGTAAAAAAATCCAGCATCTTAACCACTGAGTCATCACTAGCTAACCACATGTTGTTGACTTTCTTACCTGTCCTAATGGTGATACCCAAAACAAACAGATTTGACAGTATTTAGCAGTCGCTCTTCTCCACAGCGACTTACTACTGATACGATCTTAAATGGCACAGTTCCAACAACTGCAGTCGCAGCCAGTCCTTGACTCTCTGGTTAATAGTCCACTACTGTAACTGTTGAATGCAACATTTCAAAAAACGCTGCTGAACGCTATATTAATAACAAAAAAATTGGTGGTGGTGGTGGTGGGGGGGGGGGGTCTCTTCATGGCTGATGGCGGTAAATAAAACCTTATTTAAGAGAGCCGATTTATTGTCACATCCCACAATCATCCATGCTTCATTCCACTTGAATATGCTGTTCCAAGTAATTCCACTATCCCCCTCAAGCGATTAAGGTCTGGTGATTTTGTTGAAGAGTCAGTCAAGTCAGGTCAAATTAATTTATATAGTGCTTTTGTACAATAGAGCAGCTTTACAAATATCTAGGCCCACAGCCCAAACAGCGGCAATGGCAAGGAAATCTCCCTAAATGTCATGAGGAGAAAATCTAGGGACAACCAAGACTCAAAAAGGTACCCAACCTTCTTGAGTAGCCTGGATGTTATATGTAAGAAATGTTGGTTTAAATGCACATAAACAAATTAGTATAATTAGTGTAATGTATCTAAGAGAATACAATATTAAATTTAAAATGGTAATATATGAATTTAGAGAACATAAACCTACAGAATATAATATAATATTGTATATAATAAGTAAAATAATAAATATGATAAAATTGAGAATATGAGTGAGTCTCTGGGCATTAGTCAGGGCTTCCCAGACTTCCTCGGAAGAAGGTGTGTTTTTACTATTTAACCACTCTTTGACTGCCTTTTTCTTACTCATTTTACGCCACCCACTATTTGTCAGTAGTGCTGTTCTGCACACATCTCTGTCCAACAACTGCAGATTTAAAGACATTGAACACTATGGTACTTTTAGTGGTTAATATAACAGTTTTTTTGTGTGGAGATTTTATTTTCATCTAAATCATAATGTATTTTCCTAAAAGCCCAAACTATAACTAAAAAGGGGGTGGGTGCAGAGTGTTCAATCTTTTTATCAGACCAGAGAATCTTGTTTCTCACAATCTGAGAGTCCTTTAGGTGCTTTTTGAAAACTCCAGGCAGGCTTTCACATGTCTTTTACTGAGGAGGGGCTTCTGTCTGGTCACTTTGCCATAAAGCCCAGATTGGTGGAGTGCTGCAGTGATGGTTGACCCTCTGGAAGTTTCTCCCATCTGCACACAGGATCTTTGGAGCTTATCCTGAGTAACGATTGGGTCCTTAATCAACTCGCTTACCAATGCACTTCTCCCCGATTACTTAGTTTTGGTGGGGCAGCCAGAACTAGAAAGAGTTTGGGCTGTTTCAAAGTTCTTCCATTTAAGAATTATGGAGGCCTCTGTGCTCTTGGGAACTTTCAGTGCAGCAGAATCTTTTTGATGCCTTCTCCAGACAATCCTGTCTAAGCTCTACAGGCAGTTCTTTTCTCCTCATGGCTTGGTTTTTGCTCTGACATGCGTTGTTAGCTGTGAGGCCTTATATACTGTAGACAGGTGTGTGTCTTTCAAAGTCATGTCCAATCAACTGAATTTCAAGGTGATTTTCAACTCCAATCAAGGTGTAGAAACATCCCAGTGAAATGTGAGAAATTTCAAGCGTCTAAAATTCTGTTTTCTCTTTTTATTATTGGGTATATAATGGCAAAAATGTAATGTACACAATTATCTCTTTACCCTAAATGTTGAAGATTAGCCATAACATGGCTTCATTAGCTATGACTAGCTAACACATAATGGACACAACGTATGTCTCACACAAAATCTTCTGTACCCTCAGTCATGGCAATGTGAATAAGCAATAATCCATGCAATATTTCCAAAATGCACCATTATGTGAATTTATTTACATTTATGTCATTTAGCACAGGCTTTTATCCAGAGCGACTTACAATTGGTACAGTCTTACAGTCCAAGCTGTTGTGGGTTAAGGGTCTTGCTCAAGGACCCAACAGTGGCAGCTTGGCAGGAGTGAGATTTGAACCCTGAACCTTTTGGTCCATAGTCCTGTATCTTAACCACTAGGCTACCACAATGTTACTACTTGTCCACACTTATTTGTAGCAGAATTGTAATTAAAAGCTAAAATTAGATGATGTTTTGAGGTGCATGGTTGTTCAAGTGGTTAGCACGGTTGCCTTACAGCTCCAGAGATCCCCGGTTTGATCCCGACCTTGGACTCTGCAGGTGTGGAGTTGTGCATGTCCTCCCTTTGGCCGCATGGGTTTACTCCGGGTACTCGGGTATCCTACCATGTTCCATAGGCATGCTATAGGTTAATTTGTTGCTCTAAATTGGCCCGTGTGAATGTGTCTGACTGTTATCAGTGTAACCTTGCTCCTTTCTTGAATAGCCCTTATGCTGATGCAACGTTAACTAAAACTGTAAAGAAGTCACAGTATGATACAATAAAATAAAAAATAAAAATGTATACGGTGAACCATTCAATGGCAGAAATCATTATCAAAATGTTTGAAAACTGAATTGCTAGTAGACCCGGTAATTATGGCCCAGGTGATAAGACAATCGTGTTAGTTTGTTTTTTTTGCTCTGATAATATGTGGACTGCCTTCATGTGGGAATTTTGTTTCACATGTTTCACACGTGGCTTTCGAATCTTGAAGTTGGATGACTTTGATGGCCAGTCAACACTTCCTGGCCATCCAACCATTTAACATATTTTGACCCATTTAATACAAGAACATCTTTGTTGATACTGCTCTTCACATGATCAGAACACAGTCTGACCAGCATCTGCTGCTTTGATCATGTGGTCAGATAAAGCAGTTTGAAGCAGGTACATGAAGGTTAGAGCATGCATTAATGGAAAGATTTAAACCCACTACAAAACCCTCACCTAGTATCACCTCACATGTCGACCTGCACAGTTACCAGTATTGCCTGGATGCTCTTAATATAGCCTGTTACGTTTGAGTATATGAGTGAGTATTGAATCAATATTATCTGTTTATAATTCTAATAACTCTAGAACTTTGTCAATTAATATTTTCTTCTTGTACAACAGTACAGTGGTGCCTCGGTACTCGACCACCTCGGAACTGGTCGAATTCTTTTGACTAGAAAAGGTTGTCTAGGTTCTTATCGTTTGCTCAGTACTTGGCGCACTTGCTTAAACTTGGATGAGTCAAGCCACATGACTCGATTCATGATCCACAATTCAGTGATTCAGTGATTTCGTTTCACAATAGCGAATAGATCCTCAGTGAAGATCTTCGCTGTATTTGTCATGTTTTTCTTTGTTTTTACATCTACAGTACTGTTTTCTTAGTGCAAGTAAGTCTCCCTGGGTCCTAAAAAGGTTAGTTTATTAGAGCCAACCGAAAGGAATCCTCCAGAACACAGGCTGCAGTTAGTTTAGCAGCTATGCTAGCACACGGAGTTCAGAGGAAGTGTTTAACTTTTGCTTTTCACTTTCAATCCATTACTCACTAAATTACATACAATAAAATGAGCTTTGTGTTAATGATTTCTGGGAACTGTAGGTTAATGTAAGTGTTTTAAACATTAATTTGATGTTAATTAATTTAACTTATGATGGATTTGTCGGAATGTATCCTTATTGTAAATCAGGGAGTACCTGTACAATACAACTTCATTAATGCATATTAAGTCTTATAATTCATAATGGATTAATTCAATTTGCATTATTCCTTATGGGAAATTTTTCTCGGTACTCGTTTTCAGTTCTCGACAAGCCTTCTAGAATGAATTAATGACAAGAACCCGAGGTACCACAGAGCTGCATTTTGTCCTAAACTTGGAGTGTAATCATGGACTCTTGACTTGTTTCTCTGTTTTAACAGATCCAGACAGACCTCACTATATACTGCCTGCAGACTAAGGTTGCCTTTATTTAAGGCGGGAAAGCGGGAAGGAGAATCTGTTTTTCGGGATGTCTGTAGACACCCTTGGACCGTCTCAACGGCGTTTAGTGAGACAGCCAGAAAATGGTGACTTGTCTCAGGGCCAGCGCAAGCCGAGCGCAGTGGAGCGCCTCGAAGCAGACAAAGCCAAGTACGTCAAGAGCCAACAGGTGGTGCTCAACAGGCAACCGCCTATCATCCGCAAGCCCTTAATGCCACCCAGCCACAATGGACAACTTCGGCCAGGCGCCCCACAACCAACACGCAAAGTGGTTGCTCGCGCTGCTCCAAAGCCTGAAGCTCGTTTTCTTAATCTGGAACACCTGAACAGCCTAATCAGTGGAGTTGCTGATCTGCACTCTAACGCTGGACAACCAGAGAAAAGTGGAAAGACAGAAGCATCCAGTCCTTCTCAGCTTCCCTCCCTGACGTTTGGCACAACCGAAGAGTCTTCTGTCAAGGTGAAATCGTTAGTAGAAGGTCTTGTATCCTCTTCTACGGCAACAGTGCGAAGAGTTGACGTGAAACCTCAGATGGTGCGACCACAGATAAGAAAGCCGTGGCGGGCACAGCTACCTGAGCCACGCATCCACTCGCAACTCTTGCAGCTGCTTAGGCCATACACGCAAGCGCCGCCTCTGCCACAGCCTCTTCAGCCAATCAAACCCAGACATGATATACCAAACGCCATCTCCAACCCTGTTAAATCTCCTGTAATCCCAGTGCAAAATTCACCATTCTCCAGTGAACCACTAACTCAGACGTTGCCTTCTCCTCTTAAATCACCAACTGAACAAATACAGTCTACCTCCAACCATGAAGTCCATCCACCTCCATCTCCGGCAGTCACTCTGCAGTCATCCGGTACATCCAGGAAGCGCCGCTCGCTCACCCGTTCCAAATCTGACGTGAGCGATCGTTTTTCACGTGCCGGTGCCGACGTCGAGCGGTTCTTCAACTACTGCGGTCTTGAGCCAACAGACTTTGGGGATTTGACACCTGGCTCGGACATCGCATCCGTCTCGCGCCTGCGTAGCGCTAGTGCTCCGGCCTCTGAACGCACAGCTGAGGGAGATGAGGAGGAGGAGGAAGCAGCTAAGGATGAGAAGCCCAGCTATGGCATTTCAGTAATAGAACGGAACGCAAGGGTGATTAAATGGCTGTATGAAATGCGCCAAGCAAAGGACAGCACAAAGGTGGCTAATATTTAGCCTTCTGTGATTAAAGGAAAACTTGTTGTCTTGGGGTTGCTATTACAGCCCAGTACAAGAGTCCATTACCAAGCACTGACAAATTATTTTCCATGACCTCACACACTGGAAACGACCATACTGCTTAAAAAAGGGTTCATTTATTCTGAGGGCCACAAGTAGTTTAAAAGCACAATCAGGGTTGTTACTTACTCTTAAGGAGGAGAGTTTTTCTGTTGGAGCCCATCCATAAATTAGTATATTTGTACCTTTAAATGGCTTTTTAATAAGATTTAACTTGAAAGCTTTAAAGGTTCCACCAATGTCCCTGGTCAGAAATCCAGCTTCACAAGGACAGCTCCCACTGTCCTCATGGGTTTACTCCGGGTACTCCGATTTCCTCCCACAGTCCAAAGACCTGCATTAGGTTAATTGAATGTGTTTGTATATGACTAGTTTCGATGTAACCTTGTGTATCGATGTAGCCTTGCCTGTCACCAAGATGGCCACTGATGCTGAAAGTGATTTTAAATAAACCAAACAAACAACAGAAATCCAGCAAAGACCAGCATGTGTTGTGTTTGGTCACTGGTATGCTGTCATTAGCATGAGATGCTGGTCCAGGGTGGTTTATGCTGGTTTGTCGTCTTACTGATTCAGCAGTAAAAAGCTTGCTGGTTAGTCAGGTAAACTAACACAGTTTTGCTGGTTGACCACCATGGCACCAAACCAGCATCTCATGCAAATGACCAGCATACCACTGTCCAAAAGACATGTGCTGTTCTGGATTTCTTAGCAGGGACTTTTGTGGACTACTTGGAGCGTTCATTCATTCATTCATTCACTGTTTTATTCACTTTAATCCTGGTCAAGGTTGCAGTCAAGCCGGTGTCAGGCCGGTGTCACAGGGCATAAGGCAGGAACAACCCTAGACAGGGCGCCAATCCATTGTAGGACACACACTAATTTAGAAACACTAATCAACCTAACACTGTGGACTGTGGGAGGAAACCCAAGTGGACACGGAAAATGCATGCAGACTCCACACAGAGAGGACCCAGGCCTCTCCACTTGGGATTGAACCCGGGACCTTCTTGCTGTGAGGTGACCGTGCAACCTACCAAGCCACCCTTCATTTACATTTACATTTACATTTACAGCATTTAGCAGTAAATGTAATTTTCAAGTTTCATGTTGAAACTTATTAAAAACCCATTTTAAAGTTTGAAGTGCCTTCATGTTCCATCTATATATGTTACCTATTCCAAGGGTTGTGCTAAGTGAGTATATACATATTTTAAAGACCTGGTTAGCCAACAGAGCATGCTGTACTAAAGCTATTCCAGCAGTGCATACTCCCATGAAGAAAGTGTTAACCATTGGCTTTTGCATCGAATTTTATGGCTAATGTTTTTTTTCTGTAAGCTGTGTGACCAAATCAATGGTATTACTTGTTTTCTGTTGAAGAGCATGATTTTTAGTTTATAAATCCTAAAGTGTTAGCAGCTTGAGTCCGCAATGTCCTGCGACCTGTGGTTTATTATACGTTCCAAGTTTGGTCTGGCTGATATCACTTGCTATGATCAAATAATGGTTTGATCAAAGCTAATGTAGCTAGCTTAGGTTTGTTTAAAAAGCTGGCTAGCTCATTTCTATTTCTGTATTGTTGTGCTTGTGAAACTTACAATGTGCTTTTCATGTTCATCCTTTAGTGCCAAATGTGATGTTTGTGTGTATATATGTCAATATTTGTGGTAGAACATGCTAACAAAGGAGGAGGACATTAGCTCAGTTAGCTAATGAATCTTCAAGTAACAGTTAAAGCTAATGTCAGTTACTGTTATAGCACAATATAAATGTGAGTAGAGAGTACTAATATGGCAGCCAAGTTGCTTCACTATATAATAAACGATGTTCTGATCAGCTATCTGGGTCTTTAAAATACATATTCATGGCTAAGAAGCATACCATATATTCCGCTGCTAAACTTTTGTTACCACCATCCCTTCATGATGAGAAATGACAATCCATATGTCAAAACCAAACTTGTTTGCATTCAAGTGTTCAAAATGTTGTTACAGGGTTTAATGACTATGGGTCTACTCACTTTTGCACTGTGATGATCATGTATATTAACAGACTAGATGCATTGCATAGATAAACCAAGCTGACTGACTGAAACCATGTGATAAGCAAAAACAATAATAAAATGACAACACTAATTGGAGGACATTGATTCTGTGGAAGTTCATTATGTGCCACTTCACAACAACGCTAATGAATAACTACAATGGATGATAATTTGTTCTTATAATGGGCAAATAAATCAGACTATATGGGATGCTGGTTTTCCAAATTGAGTGTCATGATCTACAGTAGTGCTTGAAAGTTTGTGAAACCCCTTTAGAATTTATTATATTTCTGCATAAATATGACCTAAAACATCATCAGATTTTCACATAATCATAAAAGTCGATAAAGAGAACCCAGTTAAACAAATGAGACAAAAATATTATGCTTGGTCATTTGTTTTATTGAGGAAAATGATCCAATATTACATATTAGTGAGTGGCAAAAGTATGTGAACCTTTGCTTTCATTATCTGGTGTGCCCCCTATTTTGGTATCATCCATCCCCAAAACATTCTTCCAGTAGCCTTCTGGCTTGTCCATGTGATCTTTATCAAACTGCAGATGATCAGCAATGTTCTTTTTGGAGAGCAGTGGCTTTCTCCTTGCAACCCTGCCATGCACACCATTGTTGTTCAGTGTTCTTCTGATGGTGGACTCATGGACATTAACATTAGCCAATGTGAGAGGGGCCTTCAGTTGCTTAGAAGTTACCCTGGGGTCCTTTGTGACCTCGTCAACTATTACACGCCTTGCTCTTAGAGTGATCTTTGTTGGTCGACCACTTCTGGAATTTCCTCCATTTGTACACAGTCTGTCTGACTGTGGATTAGTGGAGTCCAAACTCTTTAGAGATGGTTTTATAACCTTTTCCAGCCTGATGAGCATCAACAACTCTCTTTCTGAGGTTCTCAAAAATGTCCTTTATTCGTACCATGATACACTTCCACAAACATGTGTTGTGAAGAGCAGACTTTGATAGATCCCTGTTCTTTAAATAAAACAGGGTGCCCACTCACACCTGATTGTCATCCCATTGATTGAAAACACCTGACTCCAATTTCACATTAATTGCTAATCCTAGAGGTTCACATACATTTGCCACTCACTAATATGTAATATTGGATCATTTTCCTCAATGAATAAATGACCAAGTAAATATTTTTGTCTCATTTGTTTAACTGGGTTCTCTTTATCTACTTTTAGGACTTGTGTTTAAATCTGATGATGTTTTTGGTCATATTTATGCAGAAACATAGAAAATGCTAAATGGTTCACAAACTTTCAAACACCACTGTATGAAAGTCTTGACTTTCACTTTCCTAGAGGTTTAACTAAAGTGAGAGGTAAGATGAAAACAGACATGAAACAGTTTGATGCATCTAGGAAGTAGCAAATAAAAAAGTAATGTGTAGAACAGAGTATTGGTTTCAGAGAGTTTCAGAATGATGGTGGATAAATTAGTCTTGGAAATAGACAATGTATTGCTGCACCATGACTGAAGAAGATGAGAAATGCCATAAAAACATATCCCACGTAAGTGTTAAGGTTTTCTTAGATTTGCTTTATAATTAATTAATTAATTAATTAATTAATTCACTTTCTTATCCACTCATCAGGTGTATTGCCATGCTGTTAGTGTATATGGGTATGTAGTTACTGTACAGTATATCTTCTGCTCTTCTCCCCCTCCTTTAGTGGCATGAGGAAATCACCTCGAAAACTAAGTTATGTTATGCTGTTGGAGGAATTCCATATCAGGCCACCCATATTTCCATGGGTTTCTCCTTCCAGGTATTTCCATGGGATGTAGTTCAGGTGAGAGAGATTACTTTGCAAAGCGTTTTAGAGACATTTCTGAACTTAATCCATCATCACTGTCAATTGCAGGGTAATGTAATCGGGGCAGTGTGTTTAGCCCTACCTTGCACAGGAGACCTCGCCTCTAAGAACCCAGATATTTGTGTTGAAAACATATTTCCCAGATTACTTCTTTCTACAGTTCTCAAATTAATCTGCATGTTTTATGTATGAAAAGCTGCAGGAGGCCCTTATACACTGATAATCATTCACTGTAGAGCAACAAATGCTGAACTAACAGCCAAGAACTTTATACCATTAAAAACAAGTTATTTTTTATTTCAGTTATCAAGGACTAATAGACAAAAAATGGTTTTACATTATAGGGTATAGAATTTTAAATGAGCTGTTTCTGTTCACA
Source organism: Ancistrus triradiatus (assembly GCA_025084515.1). Lineage (NCBI taxonomy): Eukaryota > Metazoa > Chordata > Actinopteri > Siluriformes > Loricariidae > Ancistrus > Ancistrus triradiatus. Next base: position 100,675 of record JAJAGP010002272.1, on the reverse strand, counting down.
TGCTGTTTATATCTGAATGACTTTTGATCCAGAGATGGAAACCAAATAGGCAGGTAGACAAAGGGTTTTTTTTAATGAGTAGGATTGCATAACCATATCAAACAAAAGCTAAGTAATGCATTGTATTGTCCAAATGGAATTTCCCTTTGTTTTACTCTCCATTCTGAAAAACATGCTGGTAGATAAATTCAAGTCAAGACAAGTCAAATCAAGTGATCTGTATTTAGAAGGCACTTTTACAGAGACTGGGAGTGCCTGCCATGATGCTGTTCAACAAAATGTATTCATTTTATACAGCAGTATACAGAAATAGTTCTAAAGCTATCAAAGACAATGTCCACAGAAATGAAGAAAAATAAGGAATAATGATTGCCACAGACCTTATTAAGACTAAAAAGCTTGAGAGAATAAATACATTATTAATGTGAATTATACAAAGTGTGAGCTATTCCAAAGTCTTTGAGCAGTAACAGATAATAACCAGTCCTTTTCAATCCTGAGATCATAGTGCTCTACACTGTGTAAATGAGTTGGTGTGAGAAAGTGTGTGTAATGTCCTATAATACACTGGTGTTATGTCTAAACACCCACACTCACTCAAACTGGGATACTTTAGAGACACCAGTTGACCCAATGCATGTCTTTCAAATGTAGAAGGAAACGAGTACCTGGAGAAAACTCATGCAGACCAAGGGAGAACATGCAAACTCAACAAAGACAGGGTTCTGGTCAGGAATCGAACCAGGGAGGTCTGGAATTGCACCACAGGACCACCACCGGTGAAAATACAGAGAGCACTAATAAGAAAAATGTCTCCAAACTTTTGGAGATGTAGTGTATTGGCAGGCACAGTTAGACCCTATGGCTGACAGTTGTTTTGTAATAGGGAAGACTTGGCTACAACTAAGTAAAATCCATTACAAAATGTATAATAACAGAATTCTAATAAGAAACATGCAGTTTCCTGATGAACCCCAAACTCTAAACTCAGTCTGTTATACACAGTACAAACTTTTAACTGCCAGAGCACACATGGAGAAGTGAATCTAATAAATAATAGCTTACCACCCAGCTCTAGATCCAGATCTCATGCTCATAAATTTTTACTCATGTCTGAGTGCGTAGAGAAGGTAATAAATCCAAAGGCTAGATATTGCACCCCTGAGACATGGGGAGGATTTACAAAGTGCATCTCAGTGACACTGAGCCAGAATACACTGAGTGTTAAAAACTGGTTTAGGGTCCATGCAGTGCTTTTGTAATACCATAACATTAATATGAAATACACAGTCCTATCACAATATTATGACCATCCTTTGTTTCTACTCACACTGGCCGATATATAAGCCTTTGTTGTTTCTCTGCATACTTTGTTAGTCTCCTTTACTCTGTTCTCTAAACCCCCACAGGACCAGCACAGATCGGGTACTATTTGGGTGGAGGATCATTCTCAGCACTGCAGTGACATTGATGTGGTGGTGGTGTGTCAGTGTGTGTTGCGTCGGTATGATTGGATCAGACAACATTCAGGCTGTAGCAGGTGGAGTAATGGGGTGGAAGTATTTTCTAGGAAGACTACAACAGTAGGACTTACCTAAGCATTGTGGCTGACCAAGGACATCCCTTCATTGAGGCTTTTTACACAATGGCAGCACACTTTTGGCAAGACAATGCACCATGGCACAAGGGTTGAATAATCACGGACTGGTTCCAGGAACATGATTTGCAAGTTTTCCTCGCTTCCCTGCCCTCACATTACACAGATCTTAATCCTACAGAGAGCTGTTCTCTCCACATGGGTCATTTTTCCTGCAGAACGATTTCAGCACATAGTGGTCGCTATAACACAATGACTTTTTCTTTCTGAAGGCCAATTGCGGTTCAACGTGTTACTAGATGGCTGTCTCTATACCTGTATTATTTATTCAAATAAATCTATACATCTCTATGAGTAAATAATTCCATTAGCAGCGGCTTTTGGCCCATGTTCAAGCCAACACTACACTTGGTGTCACCATTGTTTCCAACCAATGGAAATGTAGGAATGCAACAGCAACAAATGTATTTGTCACAATCTGGAGTCCATTCTTATTTGTTGACGACTTTTGGCAGTACAATAACAGCAGAAATCCAACAATACGTGTACAAAGCAACCCCATGCGTAAGCAGGGTAAACATAATTGAGCACATAGAGATTTTCCGTGAGCTGCATGAACAGTGCCCTCGCGTTTATAAAAGGTGCTCTCAATTTCTGCTACTATACCCAAGGCCGTGTGACTGCTGCTGCACAATGAATGCATAACACCCCCTTGTGGTCAGATTGGAGAAATGTGAATAGCTATATCCAGCAGTTCGAAGTGGTGGGTGGTTTTACAGAATCAGTGTCGGTTGTGTTTGACAAAGGTTATAAAAGGTACATTAAAATGATATAACTTTATGATGTGAAACAGAAACCCAAAAATATTCACATCCACAAAAGGGGTATTGCCAATATAACATTATTTTCAATATCACGTATCACCTTATTAGGAGAATACTGGTACAAACGGGGAGTGTGGCAGGTGAAGAAAAAAAGTAAGAATGCTTTCAGAAATAGAAGGGTCAGTGTTTTTGTCAATCGACAAAATGCAAAGTGAATGAATGTAAGAAAAATTTAACTTTCTCCCTAAACAGTGAGGTGAGTTACCAAAACAACTTTATGTTAACACTGAGAACGTTTGTTACAAGACGAATATTAACGTTACACAGTGAGGCTATGTCCAAACATCGCACTTCGGAACTTTACACACTTCACTACTAAAAGCACTTCGTAACAGTTGTGTAGGCCTATTTGTTTTTGTTTTTTACATACGACTTAGTGGAGCAGTACGCCGTTTGGGACGCGGCCAGTCAGAAACTTACGTTAACTTTACGTTTCAGAGTGATACTGAGATAATGTCTTAAAGATAATGTCTTAAACAGGGGCTTCTTAAATCAAATTAATCATAGAGTGGCATATCATTTTACATTACGTCCTCAAAATTCATAATGTTATTATAATGATGGTTAATGGAGCCGGGGAAATTCCTAATAGTTTAATTTTAGACCTGTTTAGGTGGGCTAAAAAATGATGCACGCATTACTAGCTGAAACTGTCAATAGTTAATTTTATTTATTAGTTAATTTATCCGTTATGCTGTGCTATTCACATTCACAATGTAATGAAATTTGTCGCCCTAGGACCTGGGGGAGGCGCTGCTGCTCCGTAACGTGCCCTAAAACATGAAACAAGAGTTAAATGCTAGATGGTTCTGTGACAGGCTATCGCTCTGCACTGTTACTGAAATACCCAAGTGAAAACATCTCAAATACAGCCAATACATCTAAGATCCCATTATATGACTGTTAGAATACCATGATTATTCAACCTGTTTCTGTTTTAGTTCTAAAAATTAAAATAGCTCTAGAAATAGCTCACATTGTCTTTGCAGTGGAATCGTGTCGCCTGTACATGTTCCTGGGCAGAAGCAACAGAGACAGAGACTCAGCCATGGCATACAGTATAAACATTTTAAACACCACGTGGTACAGTTTGAGGTTGTGGTTGTGGTCAAGATAGTACTGGAACTGATGAACAGATGGAATGATTCAGAGGGTTCAGAGAGAAGCCGTGCAAATGGATGTGTGATATGTGGTGAAGAGATAGTGGATTTGGCAGATCGACTCCATATATCAGATTCCATTTGCCACTTGCATCCCTCTGTCTCCCTCTCTCACCCACACACCCACACACACACACACACACACACACAAATCAGTGCGGACGTGTTCTCAATTCTGCTGGCTGCTCTGATACAAGGGCAGGTTTTGAGAGTGAGGAGAGAAAATTAGTGCAGGGACACTGACTCTAATGACAAGATTATACACACAACCACATTTTCATCCATTGCTCCTCTGCAGGGGCCTCAATTATAAACGGTGCGTACGCCAAAAAAATGGGTCTGAAGTGGGCGTACGCAACATCTCATGCAGAAACCTGGATTTATAAAGAAATAGTTGGCGTTAAAACGGGCGTATATCTGTGCAAGCTTTTACCCATGTGTACAGACATATGCACATTTTGAAGAACATCGTGATTTATAAAGAGGAAAATGAATGCAGGTGTGTGTACGCAAGGTTTTATTGGTCTCAATTCTTTGTGTACACACCATTTCCTGGTGTTGTGCGTACGCACACTTTCACTCCAGAATCCACGCAGAGTTTTTAAAATGAGTCCCCCTGTGTCCTGCACACACACTAACACCATAGAACACGCAAAAATGATAAAGATGTAACGTTTTACTTGAGGCCTGCGGTGAAAGTAAATGTAAAATACATGTCTGAAAAATGATTCAGTTAGAAGTCATTGGCATTTTTATAAAAGTATACAAAGTATGTGGTGGTTACCATGTTTAGCATTACTAGCCACATTAGCAGTTAACGCAGCTAGCAGTAAGAGCATGGCAAAGCACCTGACTAACAATGTTAGCAAATATTGTTATACGCATATTGGGGTTCTGGTAGAGCATCTAGTGTTTATTACAGCAGTGTCATGATGTTTTATCATATATATTAAAAATATATATATATAACTGCTTTTGTGTTCCTCCTCATATTGTCCTTCATGACCTCAGCCCTGATCTTGGTTGCTCTTTTCTTCCTCTGCTGTATGGTACTTTTTCTGAGGGTGCGAAAACAAAGGGGCGAGTCTGCTAATCAGTGTTTTACCTCTTTTAGTGCTGTCAGAGATGGCGTTAAGTCATTTCACGTAATCACTCTTGAGTGTTTCACAGATTATTCTTTCATGTGGTCACCTGAACTTTCTGCCGCACAAAACAAAACCACCAGACCTGCTTGTTGATTTTGCTGCAGTGCAGATTCAGGCTGTGCATTCGAAAGTATAGCTACTGCATGTAAATTTCCATTATACATAGCTTTGCATGTTCATGGTAGGAATCATGAGAGACAGAGACTCTGCTTACAGTATGAACATTGTAAACATCATGTGGTACAGTTTGAGTTTGTGGTCATGATAGTGCTGAAACTGATGATGGTTGGTTGGTTGATAGGGTTTAACTTCATGGCAGGAAGGGTCATGTTTCCTAAGGATGTTTCATTATCATCCTTAAATATGAGTTCTTAGTTTTGTGATGGTTCAAAATTTCAGTACTTTATCTTGTTGAATATTTCAGTTAATCTGTTTGACACTGAGACTTTCTGTTTGTCTGGTAGGTATCTAGGGTATTCGGTAAGCAAATGTTTTATAGTAATCGTTCCTTGGCACGTTTCACATTGTGTCACATTTGACATCCTATCAGTTGTCTGGACATTTCTGGGGTCTATTGCTTATTTAGGGGCCGAGTTACTTACAGTTTGTTACCAGCTTGCATCTTCCATTTGGCTTGCCACAATGGAACTGATGAACAGAAGGAATGATTGTATGGTCATTTTCCTGGGAGTGCAAGAATTGATGAGTCTGCTCCAGTGTTTTACCTCTTTCAGTGCTGTCAAAGATGGCGTTAAGGCATTTCACATCAATCACTCCGACAGTGTTTCACAGTTTATTCTTTCATGTGGTCACCTAAACTTTCTGCTGCACAAAGCGAAACCATCAAACCTGCTTCTTGGCTTTGTTGCAGTGCATGTTTAGGATTTGCATTCAAAAGTGAGTAGCTATTGTTATATTTGTGTAAACTGTTGCTTTAGGACTTGTGGGTGTTCAAACAGAGCGATGCTCATAACTAACTGGCAAATCAGAAGAAACTTACAGGCCATGCCTCGTAGCAGTTGAGAAGAAGCCTGAATTTTCTGCTGGCATGTATCAGAGCTCAGCAGGAGTATATAACAGTTCATTAGAATATGATTCTGGATACAGAAAGGTTTCATAAATTTTCTAAATGAAAAAAATATAAATACAGTTAATCCAGAGAGAATAATTAAATATGACACTGATGATGATGTGATGAATAGGAATATGATTTTTGATGATTAAGATTTTAATATAACTTTTAGCAAGTCTGAGTTCTTACAAAAACACTAGTGGATCATCTGGAAGGTGCACAAGCTTCATTCTCTTCCCTTTTGTTTCGAAATGTATACCAAGCTCATTTCCAGAAAAGTTGGGGCATTTGGCTGACCCACTTTATTGTATTTTTATTGTTTTTGCTGACTCTCTTTATTGTATTTTGTAAATATAAACAAATTTCAAAATTGATGCAACACACAAAAAATGCACCACATTGAGTGAAAGCTTATACAAAAATCAAGTTAAACCATTTTGAAGCATTCCATAATAACCAGATAAATTGTTAACAGGTGAGAATAATATAAAAATTATTTGGTATAAAATAGTATCCACCAAAGTCTTAATCTTTAGAAAGAAAGTTGTCGATCCCGACCCCAGATTGCATGTCCTCGCTGTGTCCTCGTGGGTTTGCTCCGGGTGCTCCAGTTTCCTCACACATTCCAAAGACATGCATTAGGTTGATTGGTCACTCTAAAGTGGCCCATGACCAGTCCATTGATATAACTTTGTGTCTGTCGTGAAATTATACGCGGATATGACATTAAATAAAACTAATGAATAAATAAATTAACAGAATGCATTTATTACTTCTTAATGATGCAATTTCACAAAGCTCACAGTAATGAGCATTCTAATCAGAATGATACATATTTAATGGAAAGTATTATTTTTATTAGAAACAGCATGTGCAAGCTGTTAGCTTATGTGCCATGCATGTTGTCAAGCCATGCAGTTGCACACTGTAGCACAGTAATGAGCCACAATGTTTAAAATTTTGTATAGACTAATAGTGCTACATCTAGTATGTAGAATGTAGGGAATGGTGATTAGGGGACCATTTCAGACACAGGCTATAACTATGGGTACCTCACATAGGCGAATAAAGAAAATGTGATTAGTTGTGTTGGGCAAATTAATAAACATTATGCATAAATTGACAGCAATAGTCACAATTACTGGCACCCCCAGAAATGGTATGAACAAAACGGAATGAAAACTGAGATTTATTTATGTTTTACAATGTTAAGGAACTTCTAAGAGATCATGACTTCCTGTTTTACTAAATTACAGATATGTTGAGAAGTAGAGGCCAAATTTCATGTCCCCTAAGCACAGATTGTAACCCTGATAGGAGACTATCAGATTATTGTCATAACTACAAGCCTGAAATTACCCATATCTAATGTTAGGGCATTAATTATGCAGATTAAAACAATGTAATGAAGCTGTCTGAAAGAGAATGCAAGTGTATTTTCACCATTCTGTATAGTAACTTGAATGGATATAGAGGCAAAAATTACTTCAAGGATCCACAAATTAAAGTATCTAACCTTTTCTACCCATCTTTACCAATGGTGTCAATAATTCTGGATCAGTCTTTTTTAAATTATGTATCTTAATGATGTTTCTGTACCATTAAACTAAAGCTAAGAAAAACATTCTTTTGTAGGTACATACCAGTGTTCAGTGAATAACTTATTATTGTGTGTTGCTGTTTGGCTCATTTGTTACATGACTGTGCTCTGTTTCTCTGTCTCTCCCAGCTCTTCATCCCTGCTATAATCATTTTAGCGTCTGTATCAGAGAACATCCCACTCTACATGATCATGTCCGTTCTGATTGGCACAAGTCTGGCTACACACTTCTTGTTACCATGGTGCGTAAAACCAAGACCTACATCTGTCTCCTTCTGCTGTATTCGTTTTATAACCAGGGCAGTGAGCTACACTACAGAATTGTGCCATATACATAATTTCCAGCTTCTATAAGTAATCTCATTGTTCACCACATACAATACAGAAATTTCCATTTAAAATTTCCACAAAATTTAAAGCATCTTGCATGTATTTAGATAGTTTAGATGTATTTTATTACAATTATACAAAATATACTGAATCATAATATTGCTAACTTTTGGCTGAGTTTTTTAAAAAGATCATGTAACTGGGATTGGTGTGCCAGCTGGTATTACTAACTGCTCATCATTAATATAAACGGACTGAACAGCTCTACAGCACTGACTTTACAGCACTCTGCACTCTGATTTTCTCTCTGTCTAAGAATTATAAATGACAACAAACAGAAACATTCTTTAAATGGAAATGTCTTCATTGCTGAAGTATTATAGCAGGGTACTTGTGCCTGGCTCTGTGCTCCCGCTAGCGTTAAATTGAACCTCTTTGCTTTTGTTAGTTTTGTCAAATTTCGCATATTCAGCAGGGTGATGCTGTTTTAAATGTGATATTAAATTTGTTGTTCCGAACGTTTTCTAAGTTGTTCCTCCACGGCTTGTTTTCACTATGCATGTATTGCAAACAACACGCTCTGAAGAGCTTCCCCACTGAAGACATGGCTGTGTCCGAAATAATTAGAGAGACTATTTAGTTGACTAAGCATCACTCAAAACACTATATATATATATATATATATATATATATATATATATATATATATATATATATATAAAATAAAGATCTCTTCCTCTGAAATACAAATTGGCAATTAAAACCTCAATGTATATGTCTAATGTATGCGTTCAAAGTTACATGTTGCCAGACATGATGGATGAGTTTATGGTTAAATAACTCTGCTGCACTGAGATGGAGCCTGTGTTTTTCTCCTACTCATGCTTTTGCAACAGGCTCGGAGGAGGCCTCTCTGTCGGCATCTCTACCATGACGCTACAGTGAGTCATCGCTCTCAAACACCCACACTGCAGCACTGCAGCTAGCTCAAGTACTGTTTCTGCTTTCACCAAAAGTGACATTTGCACAATGTTCCCTGTAACAGCCAAGACACGGCTGGGATCTACAACTGCTTCTTTAGATTTCTACTGCAAATACAAGGCTTAATGTAGCCACGTATGATCACAGACTTGCCTTAACAAAATGATAGGCTACAGAACACAATTGAGACATAAACCGTTTGTTTATGTCTCAATCAAAGTCTGCTGTGGACTCATACAGTAGTGCCTGAAAGCTTGTAAACCGTTTAGAATTTTGCATATACACTCATTGACAAAAAAATAACTCACGAAGAAGGGAGTTGTTGGAATCGAAACTTTATATGTATTAATGTAATGCTGATATATGTAAGTGATCACAACATTAGACAAAAAGGATACGTTTATTGGGGAAAACTGTACAAATGAAAGGAGGCTCTAGCCTGGATACAAGAAGAGATACGGTTGGACATTGCATACACACAGGTTCCGTATGGTATCCTGTGGCACATTTGCCCACAGATGATGCAGCTGGGCCTGTTGATTCTCATACATCACACCAGCAGTTGGGGTAGTGTGTTGCTCCACAGCAAAGGCAAGATTGTAGTGCTTACCACAAGGCCTCCATACTCCAACCCCACCATCTTTAGATCCCAAATAGAACCTGGATTCATCGCTAAAGACAGTATGGTTCCAGTCCATAACAGTGCAGGTTTCTCGTTCATGACACCACTGGCAGGACATGTAATGAACATTGTGACAACAAATTTCCTTCTGCTATGTGCCTGGAAATCGGCAGGGGTGTGTAGTGAAGGTGCCACCTGTGTCTGGATGGTGGACAATGAAACTGTGGGAGCTGCTCGTGCTCTTTGTTATTAGAATGTATTTTGCATTTCATAAGTAACCATTTTAAAAATTCTGTAATTTGCAGTTTAAAGTTTTCCAGAAAAAAAATCAGCTGGCCAATAAACAAATGATGAATGAATAAATCAATCAAATAACATTGGAGATGCTGCACATAACAAACTGGCCAAGTAATTATATCAGTGATAGCCCACTAGGAAGAAAAAGTTAATCACTGATGGACCATTGGTGACGCAGGTTCGATTTTTATGGGGAAAGTGAGGAGGTGACGGCGACGTGGACGAAACATGCAACAGGACAAATTATCTGTAGTTTCGTTTTATTAGTGGACAGGTGTATAGTGGAGAGAGACAGGATCAGGGAGCAAGCTCAAATAAGCAACTACACTTCAGAACAAGCCCCCCAAAAAGGTACCTACGACTACCAATATTGGTAAGTGAATTTACAGAAAAATAAGCCCAAATTCATTTATTATAAGCAGACTTGGCAACTGTCTTCTCTGCACTGCAGTGACTATTAGACACACCTACCTTATTGGTCCAACTTATAGATGTCAGAGACAGTAACTCATCTGTTCCTGCACAGCTTGTGTTAGTCATTCATCAGTGGTCAAAAGACGCTGCCCACAGGACGCCATTGGCTGAATATGTTTGGTTGGCAGACTATTCTCAGTCCAGCAGTAACTGTTTAAAAAGTCAGCAAAGGGGAACAAACTTCATTCTAATACCCATGTCTTGGGTGTCCACGAACATTTGTGTATTCATGCAACCTATGTATGTGGGACTAAGAACCATTTTCACATATACAGGTATGAATCGCATAACGTCTGTTTGGACAACGGTCGTTCGCATATATGTCTGTGGTCTGATATTATTATTAACAATTATTAACCTACTTAGTCCATATATTACTTTGCCAGATACATTAGCTGCTGTAGTGCAGCAGTTGTAATGACATACAGTATGTAAGAGCAATAACCTTAAGGCAAAAGGTCTTATTAAACACAAAGTTTTATTAAACACATGCAGCATCAGCGTGAACAGATTGAATGCTGAACAACATTTGGTGTCCAAACCCACCCAACACCACCACTATCTACTACTTGTTTTATTTGATTACTGAGTAGAAATCAAGAATTTTATTACGGTTTGTTTATTTATGAAGTATAATATATAAGATTTATTTAGACGTATTAAATTATAGTTTTCATAAGTATTATATTTAAGCAATAATACACCAGAGGGAGTGCTTTAACGTGAAATATGGACACGGGTGTGCTGTGGTCGTAGGCACGAGGTGTTAAAGCACGACCTCAAGTGTATTATTGTGATTATACCACAGTTCCATTATCGCCATTTATTGTTAGATTTTAAGGACAGAAAAAACTATTTGTTTATCACCATTCCATGAGGTAAAATAGTTCCATTCTATCAGGCACCTGCGGCTAAGTCCTTCAGTCATTAAAGTCGAAGAACAGAATTACCAATAACTTTATTATTCATACAGTAAACACAAATATATCGATGGGTAAGTTTTCATTTATTAAAAAGAACGTTTATTTACATTCAGCAAATAAAATGGGTCAGGTTTATAAGGCAGGCTGTTACTAAGATCCACTATTCTACCAACTGAAGCAAATCGGAGTGAGATCCCGATGTTATAACCAAAGTCTAGGATCCAGTTTTATTAGTGATTATAAATTTGTATGATGTTTGTTGATAATGTTAATATTATGAGTCATAAATGTAACGGCAGAGTTACAGAGCATCAGCAGCTTCGCTGGGTCAAAAGCTGGACTTATCAGATAGCATACCTTTCAAATGAACCTCCGATCAGCCGCGGATGGTGTTTAATGAAAGATGTCGAGTTTAACTCCAACAAAATAACGGCTTTGTGAGGGATGAAGCTGATTCAGTTCATTTTTGTTGATGGGAGTAAAAGTGATCTTCAGTGTCGTTGCTCTTCAGTCAAGCTGTGAATCCATTAAGAGCCCGGGACGTTTGATTTAAAGTACTGACTTCATTTCACTTTTCCAGCTTCCAAATCCTAAAGGTGACAAACCTTTGGCTCAGGTTGGTCATTAATAGCTTAATCTTTTCAAAACCAATAGATTTTATAAACTAACTATAGCTTTCATTTTGCCATTGTTTTACTTGTGTCATTATAACTTGGCTACTTTTCAGGGTGGGCATCGTTGCACTTGGCTGATTTTTAGGGCGGGCGTCGTTGGTAGGTTGTGTGTATGCTGCGGAGTAATACTTATAGAGCGTCAGTCAGAGTGCCATTATCGATTTCACGAGAAAAACTTCTCTCAGCCAATCAGATTGCGGGGTCGGAACTAACTGGTATAATTATGAATAATACAATATATCTATCTTTCTATGATAATATTAATATGCAATACAAAATCTCTGAGAATGGATTAAATATTATTTTCATCCATTTAGTGTCTTATCCACTTAATCCTAGTCAGGGTCGTGGAAAAGCCAGTGTCTAGTCGTTGACACAGGCAGGAACAACCCTACACAAGGCGACAATCCATCGCTGGGCACATAGACTCTCATACACACACTAAGTAGCATTTATAAACACTAAATTAATGCATGTTTTTTTAATATAGGAGGAAACCGGAGTACCTGGAGAAAACACACACAGCCACAGGGAGGACAAGCAAACTCCACACAATCGGAGTTTCAGGATCGAACGGGGGTCTATGAGCTGTGAAGTGACGGTGCTAACCACTGCACCATGGTGCGCCCTATTATCATCATGATTAGCTCAACATCCAATGAATTGATAAGCCATTCTATCTAGTTATATTCTTAATTTTGCTCTAACCTGTTGGTTAATAATATTGAAGAAAATATGTATGGTACAATCAGATATCTAACTAGAATACCACATCATAAAACATTACTTAACCACAACAGCAGCAGCAGCAGCAACATCAACAACAACATACTACTGTATATCTACCTCAGGGGAAGTCTGAGGTAAAAGGAAGAGATTTCACTGTCTTCTGCATCAGCATAGTGGCAGGAATAGCATAATGGTGAATACAATCAAACCAGTTTCACAAGAAACAAGTGGAGAAACTGAAAATCAGTAGACAGACAGGTCTACTCTGGGTGCGATGGTACGTCATTGTTGCCTTCGTTAAGGCGGGTCGGTTTTGGCGCGAATTTTCAAAATATCCTCCAAGCCCGAACGCGAAACAGATTTCACTGTCTTCTGCTCTTTAGTAGCTCACACACGGTTCACCAGTTGTATGTTGATTCATGTCAGAGTTTTAATAGGGACAGGGCTGACCCACAGGTATCCTGTCTCACATTCAGAGTTATACTTGAGCAGTTGTTTCGCGTTCGGCTTGTTTCGGAGGACATTTTGAAAATCCGCGCCAAAACCGACCCGTCTTAATGAGGGCAACGATGACGTCCCATCGCACTCAGAGCAGACCTGTCTGTCTACTGATTTTCAGTTTCTCCACTTGTTTTTTATGAAACTGGTTTGATTGTATTCACCATGATGCTATTCCCGCCACAATGCTGATTATCTGGTATGTGTATGAGACGATGTGTAGGAAAATGCGTGACTCATGGCGTCCTGTAATCGATTCATTCACCTCCTGATCAGCGTCGTGGGAGAGCTGGTGGCATATGGCGCAAGGCAGAACAATCCTAGACAGGGCGCCAATCTGTCGCACCCACTGTGCCACCGTGCCGCCCTGTAGTGTTTCAATAAGGGACAAAAGTGTTTATAAGTATTGTTTATAAGGGACAGAAGTCCTGGTGGGGTGACTTGTCCTGTAGTTCTGCTCAACAATCCAGGATAAAACCGAAAGCGTTATGTAATTCTTGACTCCAATTCTGTCGTGATTTTAAAATGGCACAGCAGTGTTTTACTGGGGAACGTGCCCCAGTAAAGCGGGTCTAATGACGCCCCTGATATGTTTAAAACTATGTAGGTGTAATAATGTGTGCAGTTCTGTGTTTGACCGCTAGAGGCAGTGTGCGGTGAATGATGTGAATGGTGCTTTATATGCACAATCACAGTTGGTGGATTGTACAGAGCGCATTTTGTTCTGATACTGAACTGCAACAAACAGCGAGTCGGGATGGGAGTCGAGGTCGAAACGATAACACCTGGAGACGGTAAAGAGACACTAGAAGTGTTTCCAGCGTGTGTTCTAGTTTTGTAAATGATCTCTGCTTCGTTACTGCCGTATATTTGCTGGTTTTTAGTCTATATATTCCGCCCGTTTGCGGGTTTCTCCAAAAGTGGCTGCTTTAGCATTAGCACACCGCTATTCACTAGCTGGTTAGCATTGATTGGAATAATCGCAAGGAGCTATTCATAATTCTTCAAAATTTTCATCTTCTCGTTTTCAGGGAGCACCTTCCCCAAAAAGGGACAGACCTGTGTCGTGCACTATGTCGGTAAGTCGAAAATGACAGCCATTTGGTTGCTGGTTTTTTATGAGGAGATTAGCATAGCAACATTCCGTTAGCCTCCCAGACAGGATGCTGCATTAGCTAACAATAGGCCGGTTTTTTTTCTAATAACGCAGCGGTGTGATCCAGATTTTACGATGTTATTCGGCAGTGTTATTCGAAATTTAAACTGCGCGACAAATCGAACGAAGGCACGCCTATGCGAGGAAACAACAGCCGATCTAATTAACGCTATAAACGAATCGATCCATTTTGCTTACTTGTAATTCAGTCAATCAGTCCGTTGCGTATCGATTATAGATCCGGTTTGTGAATGTGTTGACTAGCCTATGCTTATTTTGGATCTTACCGATCCCTTTGGCACGTTCCTCTATTACTGTATAAGGGTCTGTTCGTGTACAGTCATGGCGCCTCTGCACAAGCTGCTGCTGTTTTCAGGCTAATCGTGATGATGAGGGTGGTGATGAATGATTTGTGTTTATCAGGATCACTGACTGATGGCCGCAAATTTGACTCCTCCCGGGACCGAGGCAAGCCTTTCAAGTTCAAGATCGGCAAGCAGGAGGTGATCCGTGGTTGGGATGAAGGAGTTGCCCAGGTACTGGAGCTTCAAAATCAATGTTATACTTTCTCTAGGCTTTCTTAGCTCTATGTGACCAAACATTGAGGCAGGAAGATGAGTTTAAAGAAATATACACCCATTGTTTGATGTGCGTTTACAGACAAATTGTTTATTCACCTGGCTGACTCTTAGAGTTGATGGTGTAATCCAGTGTTTAGACAGGAAGCTCACAGATTTTATGCAGGTTATAACACATGGAAACTTCCCAATCGGACTCAATCCGATTGCAATTTCAGGACATGCCACCCTGGCGTTCATTCGTTTGGTGCTTGATGCTTATCGACATCAGATTCGCCAGGATGATATCCAGCATATGTCTGGGGATGACAGAACCTCAGCATGGAGCAGTGAGGGTGTGTCGTGTTCTGTCATTGTGTGGCGGTCTGTCCGTTCAATCAAAACAGGAAGGAACTTGCAGCAATAAAGTCCTATATGAAGAAATATCACATTCGGTGTATGCATGTAGGTTTGCAAGGTCCTGCCAACAGTGCCCGTGCAAATAAAGAAAGAAAGTAAAGATGGCAGTAATAAAAGTTGATAACTGTGACTGGACATTGCCCTCATATAATCACGATTTATGGAACATCCATGTTAGTACTGCCAACTGGCTGTCTTGAGTCTGTCGACACTTCTCAGTGTAGGCACGCCTGCACGGTTACCATAGAAACCAGGCTGGATATGCCAGTTGTAGTCATTTAAAAGTTGCAGTGAGGACACTAAAATTGGATTTGAAAGGGACGTCTGTGCTGCCCTGCAATCTAAATGTGTTTTAAGCAATTCAGTATTACTCAAGTGGCAGCTTGGTGTTGCTGGGACTTGTAACCCTCAATCTTGAATAATCTAGTACTGGACCAGTCTCTATCTGGCAATCTCAGAGCGCAGGCAGGGGTCGCTGTTGCAGCGCCAGGGATGCTCCCCCATTCGCCCTTCACCTCAGTCATATTTATGTACTTAGGTAGTATCCGATCTGGCCAGGAATTGTAGTTGGGGCTTGATACATGGCCATCATAATGGTGGGCTAGCAAAGTACCCAAGTCACAATCTTTTAAAAAAAATTTTCTATATATATATATATAATCGGAAATACACTAATCAGCCATAACATTAAAACCACCGACCACCGACAATGTGGCGCTCTGCTCAATGTTCTTCTGATAAACCTTGTGTCCTGGCATTTGATATGCACCATCTACTTAGAGACCAAGTAGACTCCTTCATATGGCAGTGGCCACACTACAAAAATGTTCAGGAATGGCTCGAGGAACATAAAGCGTTGAAGGTGTTGACCTGGCCTCAATTCCCCTGGGACAAGCATCTGTGGGATGTGCTTAAGGAACTGGTCCGATCCATGGATCCAACCTAGAGGTCTTAATGGATCTCCTGCCAGCGTCTTGGTGCCAGATACCATAGAAAACCTTCAGAGGTCTTGTAGAGTCAGAACCCTGGTGGCATGAGGGGGGCCTACACAATATTAGGTTGAAATGTTGATGGCTGATTTGCGTATAGATGGACTAAAATATATGTAAAAATATCTCACCGTGCTTTAATCCTGCATTTTCCTTGACATGGCATCCATTGTGTTTAGACAAATATACAATTCTAAACAGGAATTAATTAATGGTTTATTTATCACGATATACATGGATGTGTTTACAGACGGCCAAACTCCACTATCCAATTTAAGTTGGGATTTTAATTTCCTAACTTGCTATCCCAACGACCAGTTCACTATAATGGATGCAGGAAATTCAACCTTTAAAAATCAGATTAGTCTATTGTCACATGTACAGTACAATGAATTTTTCCTTTTCGCATATCCCAGTTGAGGGGCACAGCTCAGGGTCAGCCACATCAGACATCATCCCTGGAACAGAGAGAGCTAAGGACCTTGTTCAAAGGCCCAACAGTGGCAGCTTGGTGGAGCTGGGAACTCTCAACCTTTCAATCCTTAGCGCAGACAGCTAACTGCTGAACCACTACTGCTGCACAAATTTCACACTGAGTGAGTGTCTCGGTGTAGAACGGCTTCTTGGCTGTAGTGACATCCTAGACTTCCCACCTTTTAGTAAGTAACTCGGTTTTATTCAGTGGTTAATAGTGAGGTAGTGGTTGCTTATTGTATATTGTAGTGTTTAGTGCTAGAAGGAACGTGCTGTGAGACATCTGTATAGTACATGTGAGGAAGGAGACGCATGGAACACTCTGTCAGAAAGGAATGAGGTAGGAATATTCCCCCATTAGAAATGGGCTCCTGCTGTCCGTCTCCCTTTTCAGCAAAATATCAAACTTTAGTTTGGTAAAAGTTGTAAATACAGTACTGTGCAAAAGTCTTAGGCCACCATTAGATTTGTTGTTTAACTAATGGTATAATGACCATACATAATTATTCCTCAGTCTCTTTGTTAAGATACGACCAGAAAATACAAGAAATTGTTATGCAGTATTAAAAAAAAAAAAAAAAAAAATGGGGAAAACCAGCTTCTCCTTACACTTGAGCAACAGCAGCACCTGGCAGTTTCATCAAGTTGAAGCTTGATCAGGAATGGTCTTTATTGAAAGGGTAGCAGCCAAGAAACCACTTTTTCAAGGAGGTCACACTAAATATTGACTTTTTCCTGCAATGTTCTCAGAATGGTCTGTTTTAAAATTGTGAACATATGTTCTGCTTGTATCTTAATAAAGAGACTGAGAAATAATTGTGTGGTCATTGTACCATTGGTAAAACAACAAATCTAATGGCGGCCTAAGACTTTTTTCCTTCAATACCACATGATATTTCCTGGTGTGAAACTTGACAAAGCTAATGTGTTGCAGATGAGTGTCGGGCAGCGTGCCAAGCTGACCTGCACCCCAGACTACGCCTACGGGAGCAAAGGCCACCCCGGCATCATCCCTCCCAATGCCACCCTCATATTCGATGTGGAGCTTCTCGGCTTGGAATAATCGCGCTGTGGTGGTGCTCAGGTTTTTCCCTATCCATTCTTTCAGGGTGAGTGTGAGGCCACCTAGGAAAGTATTTCAACATAAGGCTGTTCTTCTTGTTTGGTTAGTTTGATATTGTGTACATTATGACCTGCATCTGTCATTTGCCAGAGATTAAGTGCAGGGATCATTTAAATAGCCTGCTGTTAATCTAGACAATCTTGCGGTCTAACCGGGCTGATGGTTTATTTAACCGGCTCTTAGATTAGATTGTCTGATCTTGACATTGTGCACCGTCTACAGTTTATTCTCTCTCTCTCCACAGGTCGACCTTTTTGGGAACATGGCCTTCTGCACGTGATCCTTAAAGGGGCTAGTGTCGATAGCTACACCACTTAGCTTAGCTCTGTCATCCATTTGTATATTTTGTTACCTCTTTTTCTTGACTGCTGAATCATTTTTCGTTTGCCCACTGGATATTCACAAGAAAAACACACTTATTTTCTCCTTCAGCCCCCCTTTTTTCCCCTTTTTTTTTGTATTTTGCTTTCTGTATTGTTAACACATTCACTGCAACAGGGCTTTGGCTGAGCTGGTAGTCTGTAATCTATGGGGAAATTTGGATAATTATGGAATGATAAACTACTTGAAAATAAACATTGTTTATAAAAAGACAAAGCGTCTGATTGTGAATTGGTTCTTTCAGCCTTAATATCGAGCTCTGCTTTTTAACACGGATCACTTTGAATTACAGCTGTTGTTAATTTGTGAAGGGGGGAAAAAAAACTCGGTTCGCTATTTAGGGTTCAGTATTTTATTTCCAAAACCACAGATATGTACAGAACAGGATGCAAGCGTATTCCAAAAACCCCTTTCAGCCTGTGTTATCTACAATTCTGAAAGCATTCCATGACCAGTGTTGTACTGTGCTGGAAGGAAATGCTATTACAGCGACATCCATTAAAATAGATGGGAGTTCATTATCTGGCTGCCTTATCTAGTGGAAACTGAGCTAACATGCATTCGAACCAGACTACACAAAGCATTGCTTTCTGGCATCCCTGATTTAAATCCATTACTGGAGTGCATGGCTTCGTACTATTACTGCTATAATCGGAGAACAAATGCATGCAACGCACCCCTGATTTAAAGTGAATGCTCCTTTTTAAATGTTTAAAGTGCTAAACTGAGAAGAATGAGATTTTAGGTTGATTTGTTGTAAAGGACCATGCCTCGGTACACGACCATGTTCGGTTGTAAAGTGAAAATGACTTGCTTAAAGGTCAGCGCAGTCTTTACAGTAATTAAATGATAAAGCTAGCATGTGTGTGTTTGAATTCTGTGTGCTTTCTGTATCGAGTCAGAATTCAGCCTGAGAATTAAAAGCCAAGTACAGCTTAGGTTTCATGTGCAAACACGGAGCTTCCTACATTCAGACTGGTTTCCGACCCGCAAGGAAACGTTCAGCCAAGATGTTTGGTGTGAAATGAGGTTTCAGTTTCAAAACTATTTAACATCAAGCTATGTAAGGTGATTCTAATTCAGGATCCAAGTTTGAGTCAACCACATTTAAATGAGTAAAGAATGAAGAGGCCTACAGAAATTGGCTTCGTTTCTTCTGTAAACTATATAAATATTAGCTTTGGCGAATGTTTGCTAGCCTGTCTGTTGGTTATGTGCTACGTGGATTTTGACGTTTATGCTTAAAGATTTAGTCAAGAGCAGTCAAAGTGTACTATTAAGTACATTCTGTAGTAATATGACGTTGGATTGCAACAAAGCCAGTACTGAAACTCAACTTGTTTCTACCTGTGACACGTCAGATTTAGATTTAGGTGCTCGAGTGGTGCAACAGAAATTTGCCTAGCACCACTGTAACCCAGGTTCGAGTCCCGGGAGTGCCTCCTGGCTGGGTCAAGCTTTACACAGGCATGACTGGTTGTGGCTGCGCTGGAGGGAAACCTCTACCACGTCCTACAGTAGACTGGTGCACCGCTGGAATTAGTTCCAGGACATGAGGATACCGCGGATACTCAGGTAACATAAAATGGTGTTTGCATACAACTTATGTGCAGCCTCATATATTTTAAATAATCTCTTGATTACTTATTAGACTTAATACACTGTAACTTCTATGCATGTAGTTGTTGTACTGTATTGTTATGGGAATAATGACAAGAAAAGGTGTATGAACAAACGAGATGCCGAGCGAACAATGCTCAAACAAGTGCTGGAGGGTCTGAGAAACTGGGGGAATCTACGCAGGATACACTAGATAGCACTTATTTCAGAGTAGCGCCTGGCGTGTTTTTGATTTTAGAAGTTTCAGGAATAGCTTTAGATTATTTTCAATCCGTGGATGGTTAAATCTGCAGACGCAAGAACCCAAGAATATGGAGGGTTGACTGGACATAAACAATCAGTGTGTTTACATGCACTTGATAATCTGATAACTGCAGAAAATCAGATTTTCTCAGTAATCCGATCGAGTTCACCTGTACTAGAGTAATCAGATAATGGGAAACCTCCAGGTTTACATGATTTCTACTTTGCAACCAGCCCATAATCTCACAGGAAGATGTGAAGCAAACTTAAATTGTTAATTAAATAATCAAATTCTTCATTTTCTTGAGTATATATTGAGTTTCAGTGTCTCCACAAAGTGTTCGATAGCCATTTAGTGGGTGCTGCATCTAATTCCAGGGTTGCCAGATCACACGAGATGATCCCTCACTTGGTCAATGGAACTAGGCCCAAAAGAAAAAAATCTCCACGAATAAGTGGACCTGGCAACCATGTCTTTTGCCGCGCTGCACATGTGCAGACTGCCAAATCCAACTGACATCGGGTAACTGGTATACATG
Source organism: Ancistrus triradiatus (assembly GCA_025084515.1). Taxonomy (NCBI): domain Eukaryota; kingdom Metazoa; phylum Chordata; class Actinopteri; order Siluriformes; family Loricariidae; genus Ancistrus; species Ancistrus triradiatus. The sequence goes on along the minus strand of JAJAGP010002272.1, from coordinate 80,187 downwards.
CTGTAAGAAATCAGATTACTGAAAAAAAAACAAGCTCTCCTTATCGGATTACTTAATCTGATTTGTAGATCAGAGTATGCTGTATACATGACATGGGACTGCGGTTAAGGTACTGGACCAGAAGGTCCAGGGTTCAAATCCCACATCTGCCAAACTTCCACTGTGGGGTCCTTGAGCAAGACTCTTAACCCACAATTGTAAGTCGCTCTGGATAAGGGCGTCTGCTAAATGCTGTAAATGTAAATGACCGCTTGAATAATTATAGCTGCAGAAATCTGACTATGATCGGATTATTAAGTGCATGTAAACGCACTCAATGACTCTGATACTGACATTTTACTTGTATCTACTTATATATAGCTTGAAAAACAATCATCTATATGGATATTTTTAATTAATTTCAGATGACCAGTGCAGGGTTTGACAAGCGGGTGATTGTTTAGCCATGCTGTTTCCACAATGCTTGACTGGAGGCTATTACTTTATTAGTTACATTTTCTTCAACCAGTATCTTGGTTGCTCTCTGGTGGCTAATTGTGTGGATTTTATACGTGGTGATACTGTTCTTTAAGGACAATCCAATGCCCAGTTAAACCAAGCACTTTGTTCCTCAAGCCCAGTGTTTTTCCTCGCTTGAATCAGAGAGCTGGTGTTGGATCGAATTCCGTTATACGAAAGATGGACATTAAGCTGCAAACCTCAGAGGAACCACGAACGTGCTCCACTACACACCATTTTGTAGGGGGCTTGATTCATATTTACCGTCAAATCCGAGGTGTTCCAGTGTCCTTGGCAGAGACAGCCATTTTTGGCCCTGTGCTTCCCTGTCGGACACAAAGCCTGGAACAGGAGGGAAAGTCATGGAGAGGAAAGAAGGAAACAGGAGTACAATTGATGGAAATGAGCAAGAGCCTTGAAACAAGTATAGTCCATGTTACATCATTTGCACTGAAAGAAGTTTTTTTCCTTCTGCAGCAGCATTGTTATAATGCGACACCATTGTATCTTGAATTCATCTAAATTTTCAGTTAATTAGCGTGCCTTATAACCTGTTGGTGCACCAACATGTCTTAGGCCTGGTTACAGTTCTTCGTTTCAGTTTAAGATAACACTGATAACAGATCATAAACTGGATTTTAGAAGCCACTTAGTAAGATTCTGTGAATTTGAGTGCCAGGATATCAATTAAGTTTAGATTTCGGTTGCACCCCCTGTCCCGGATGGTCCTCGACTGCGGGTGCTACTAACCCGTCTAAGTGAATGAAGTGCCACGGCACAACAGCCACGCAGCAGCGAGCCCATAGGGTATGCGGGCATGACATCATGTTGCCCGCCTCTACAAAGCCACGCCACTGTTGGCGCTATTGGTACTGCCACGGCTAGCAAATCGATCAGGAAGTAGCGGCTCCAGTGGCAGGATTGAGTATCTTGCTCTTGAGCCTCCACTCCCTTCTCTTCGCCCACCTCGGCGATGTCATTAACTTTCATTTTCTTGACTTCCTCTCCTGGGTGCGGTGCTGATGGCGACGATCTAGGAGAGGGCTGCTGGGTCTGTGGCATAGTAAACACCGTCGGCGTGGATGCTTTTGACGATGTGGACAGAGCAAGGTTGTCTGGCGGCAGCGGCTCTCCAACGTACGACATTTGGGTGGACAAAATTGCGCAAGACGACGAAGAAAATGTTTGGGGTTCAGCAAGAGTGACATCTGGAGCAGTCGTGGATAAAGTGATGACGCTCAGTTCATCGCCTCCAGGTGCTTCTTCCTCTTCGGTTTCTTCTGGTGACACCCAGGTGATGGTGGGGCTACACGCTTGCGATCTAAACCCGGGCTTGTCGCTTGCCTCAGACGCACTAGGGGGCACCGACGACGCAGAGGGTGGGGGAGTCGGAGGAGGGGGTGGAACTTCTTCCTGAGGGAGGTGCAAGAAAAGATGGTGATGAGAGTGGCAGGTATGCAGGGCACAGCTGCAGTTGTTGTTGACCATACAGCAGGGTCGTCCTACAGACAGGACCGTCTCTCCGCTACAAAGTTTTTCGTAGGTGCAGGAGCGCGACAGGTTGGAGCACAGTGTCGGGGGTGGGGTCTGCTCAGACAAAAGGGCCGCCTCCAGGAGGAGATGAGAACGCCCGTCACCTCTCGGTAAAGTTGCCGCCCCTCGGTTGGCGGGTATGTGGTGAACACGGTGCTCGGTGGTAAGGTTTCCGTTCCGGTCGGTTCCAGGCAACACTTCGCTGCTCAGCCTGGAGAAGGTGGCACTGCGGCCGATAGTGTGAGCTGGAGAGCACCCGCACGACCTCGACGCGCCGGTTCGTGACCCCAGCCTGACCGATCCCATTCCCTCTGACTTATATTCTTGTGTCTCTGAGCTCTGGAGGCTTAGGTTTGAGCGAACAGATTCCACAGTGTGCTGGAGCTGCTGGATCTCCTTTCTAGCTTCTTTCAGTGCCAGCTGAGCCTCAATGCGATGGCATTCCTCCTCAATCCAGTCCTCCTGCATCCGTGACAGCTGCGTACGCAGCTCCCCGATCACAGAGTCCCTGTACCAGCAAACAAAATCACAGGGAGGAAAAGGTGAAAATGTGTTGTTTTCTTGGTACTCGAACCAGCTTCTGGCACTTACAGAAGAAAAAAAAAAAAACATCTACTAAGGTATAATAAGTCAGTTGAGTGGTATGACAGAGCTGCAATCCACTGGAGTTACAGCGATCCAGTTTCAACCCCTGCATCTCTGGAGCATCCTTGATAGGCCAATTGCCTGGTGAATAAATAAACATTAAACATAAGTTCCCTGGACAAAAAATTAGTCACCTTGCGTGTTTAAGGTGGTACTAAATTCAGGCTATTGGAGATGGCGGTGCACGAGGATGATCAAGCTATAAATACCAGTGGGGTATGTGACGGGATTCATAGACTGAGAAGAGGTGGTACAGTGAAAGTCTCGAAAATGGGTCGCAAAGCAGATGTTAAGAATTGACAAAAGGAGTGATTGCATTTGGGCATGCCAAAGGCCACAGGGTCAAAGAAGTAGCTGAATTTGTAGGTGTATCAAAGCGTACAGTCTTATGGTTCTACCAACAGTGGCAAAAATCCCAGTCTACAGGACATTTGTGGGAATTGTAGACAAAAGATGAACCTGACAGACAGCAACCGTCAGCTTCCAGACAAGAATTGCTTCTAGAAGTCAACGCAGGTCCTTCACAACCATTTTCTGAAAGAACACTCCGCAGGGAACTGCATACCATGAACATATGGAGCAGAGTGGCACGCAAAAGGCCTTTGCTCACTTCTGCTCACAAAGTTGCCCGGTTCCAGTGGGCTAAAAGACACAGAATTGGACTGTTCATGATTGGAACGTGTTATCTGGTCAGATGAATCTTGTAACTATCTGTATGTGAATGATGCTAGGTTTCGTGTTCATCTGAGAAGAAACCTTTAATGAGGACTGCATGCAAAGTGTGGTTCAAGCTGAAGGAAGTTCTGTGATGTTCTGGTGGTGTCTTAATTACTTGACTGAGGTGACAATAAATTTGATCCACAGTGCCTACACTGAGCTGCTGGACAACCAAAATTTCGTGCTCATTATCTCATCGAAGAACATATCATTGCTATCCGTATATTCCAAGATTACGATTCTCACGTTCAGGGTTGCAAATGTGTCTGATTGGCATGAAGAACATTCAGGAGCTGTCACACATCTGGACTGGCCCGCAATATCCCAAGATGTGAATCCTCTTGAAACGCCAGGAAAGGCATCCACGAAATCTGGCCAAACTGCACAATTCTTTGGTGCCAGAGTGGCTGAACATTGGTCACCTACATCCAGAAACTTGTCCAGTCCATGTCAAGTCTAATCACAGCTGTTAATTTTTTATATAATCACTCAATTTGAACTAACTGTTGAAATTTGTTTCATTTCCCTGTTCAAAATGCTATATAACCACAAATGGGTGCTGAAGCCCCAGCACCTATGAACAGGCCTACAGCTTGTTTGGTACAAAGCACGGTTCATAAATCCTGTACACTGTCATGAGTATTAAGTAATTTTGAGAACTTTCTTACTATTGTGACTTAGTAAATAGTTTTATTTCTCCATGTGGCAGACAGAAACGTCCATTAAAAAACATCACATTAACTGTACACTGGTAGTAATGCGCACTAGCTGGAATCATTTTGAGCTAACACATTGTATTGTGGTGTTTTTGAGAAACAAATGTGCTCCTGACCTGTCCTGCAGTCTCTCCACGTTCTCCTTCAGTCGGGCACGTAAATGGCGGATACACACTTCCTTCTGCTGCAGCGGGGTGAGATATTGCTCAGGAGCTGGAGGACGAATCCCATGATTCTCACTACAGCCTCCATACTTGGCCTGCCGTCTGGGCCGAGAAAACGGAACAGGCCAAGTGACACCTCAGTGTATGCAGCATGCACATGACACACAGAACTCAGGGCTGACAGAGATTAGATTCAAAATGGACATTAAAACATGTTTCATAAAGTTTAGGAATCAAGGTTCTGAACAGGAAACTCAGTGAACCAGGCTGGCAGAGATATGGATTCAGCAGAAAGTCATGCGTCAAGTCTATTTTAGGGCTGCACGTGTGAAAAATCTGGAACAGACCCATAAGCAGAGGACATTCATTTTTGCCAAAGTATCAGAGACAGAGTACGTGTACAGTCATCCTCCAGAATTGGAGGGATGACTGCAGCTACTGGCGGTAGGGCTTATAGTGCAAATACAAGTATAGCAGAGACAAATCAAGGCTTTAGAATGAGATCTGGTCAAGTCAACATGCTGAACTCTGTCATGTTCCTCAAACCATTCTTGAACTATCTTTACAGTCTGGCAGGGTATATTATCCTGCTGAATGAGGCCACTGCCATTAGGGAATACCATTGTCATGAAGGGGTGTACTTGGTCTGCAACAATGTTTAAGTACACTCCTTTCCGAAAGTGTTGGCACCCCTGAAATATTTCCAGAAAACCACACCCTTTGGAAAAAATAACTGAAATCAGTCACTTCCTATAACCATCAACAAGCTTCTTACACCTCTCAACTGGAAGTTTGGACCACTCTTTTTTCACAAACTGCTCCAGGTCTCTCATATTTGAAGGGTGCCTTCTCCCAATAGCAATTTTAAGATCTCTCCACATGTGTTCAATGGGATTAGATCCAGACTCATTGCTTGCCACTCCAGAACTCTCCAGTGCTTTGTTTCCATCTATTTCTGGATGCTTTTTGAAGTATTTTTGGGGTAATTGTCCTGCTGGAAGACCCATGACCTAAAATGCAAACCCAGCTTTCTGACACTGGGCCCTACATTGCAACCCAAAATCCTTTGGTAATCTTTGTACACAGTCAAGGGACCCAGTGCCAGAGGCTGCAAAACAACCCCACAACATCTTCGAACCTCCACCATATTTGACATGTGTTCTTTTTTGTAGGCCTCTTTCCGTTTTCGGTAAACAGTAGAATGATGTGCTTTACCAAAAAGCTCCATCTTGGTCTCATCTGTCCACAAGACGTTTTCCAAGAAGGATTTTGGCTTACGGACGTACATTTTGGCAAACTGCAGTCTTGCTTTTGTATGTCTCTGTGTCAGCAGTGGGGTCCTCCTGGGTCTCCTGCCATAGCGTTTCATTTCATTCAAATGTCAACGTATAGTTTGCGCTGACATTGATGCACCCTGAGCCTTTGGAACTTGATTGGGGCTGCCTATCCACCATCGGACTATCCTGCGTTGCAACCTTTTATCAATTTTTGTCTTCCGTCCACGTCCAGGGAGATTAGCTACAGTGCCATGGGTTGTAAACTTCTCGATTATGTTGCACACTGTGGACAAAGGAACATCAACATCTCTGGAGATGGACTTGTAACCTTGAGATTGTTGATATTTTTCCACATTTTTGTTCTCAAGTCCTCAGACAGTTCTCTTCTCCTCTTTCTGTTCTCCATTCTTAGTGTGGCACACAGACACACAATCCAAAGACTGAGTCAACATCTCTCCTTTTTATCTGGTTTCACTTGTGATTTTTATATTGCCCACACCTGTTACTTGTCACAGGTGAGTTTAAACGCGCATCACATGCTTGAAACAAAGTTATTTACCCACAATTTTCAAAAGGTGCCAATAATTCTGTCCGGCCCATTTTTGTGTGAAATTATGTCAAGATTTCCCACAAGAGCACTGCCCAGAGCCTCACACTGTCAATGAGACCCGTCATTGGCTTCGGTCTTACGCCTGATCAGTGTATATTTACTATAAATATGCTCTACGTGTATGTATATACAATGCATTTGGAAAGACCCTTTCACTTTTTTGACATTTTGTTATGTTGAGGCCTAAAAAAACAAAAAAAAAAACAAGTTATCTTCCGTAAATATACACTCAATACACCATAATGAGAAAGTGAAAGCAGAAGGTTCTCCTCATTAAAAGACACTTGAAAGACCACCTGGAGTTTTTAAGTGGGTTTTTTTTGCAAACTCCATGTGGCTGTCATGTTTCTTTTACTGAGGAAAAAGCCCAGATTGGTGAAGTGATGGTTGTCCTTCTGGAAATTTCTCTCACCTGCAGACAGGACCTTTGGTGTGACCATTGGGTTCTTGGTCATCTCTCTTACCAAGACCGTTCCCCCTGGATTACTTAGATTAGTGGGACAGCCAGCTCTAGAAAGGGTCCTGGTTTTCCAAATTTTTTCCATTTAAGAATTATGGATGCCTTCACTTTCTCATTATGGGGGGTATTGAGTGAAAAATGATGCTTTTTGAAAGCTTTTTAAAAAATATTTAGCTCATCAAAGACTCAGCCTTTCCTGGATGCTGCTTTTGTACCAAATCATAATTATAATTACCTGTTTGAAATCACATTATGTAGTTTTTTTAAAATTCATTGCTAGCACTACATTGCCCTGTCCCAACTTTTTTTGGAATGCGTTGCAGGCCTGAAATGCAGGAATGGATGTTTATTAACAAATGAAATGAAGCTGACCAGAAAAAAACCCATGAAATATTAGGTTCATACTGTCTACAATGAAATAAAAGTCAAAATAAATGTGTTTTTAATATGCATTAACATGCTGTCCCAACTTTTTCTGATTTGGGGTTGTAGTGAATTAACCATTAATGGAGTTCACCATTCTTTACAAAGGGTCCCGATAATTGGAGCCGACTGTGTGTGTGTGTGTGTTTGTTTTTGTGTCTTTGTGAGACTCACCGTGGAGTAGCTGGGTGTGAGCGAGATATGCTATTGCTTTCTGTGCCTTTGCATGTCGATGGTGAGCAGTTGCTGCCGTCTCCATGAGTGTGGCGGGTACCAGCTGTACTTGCTGGCCGTCTAACATACACACACAAGCACAAGCTGCAATTATTACTAATGATATGTCTACCTTAACCTCCTCTGGTATTGCAACAAAGATGGCGTCATCATTTGTCCACATCAGCATTTTGACTGCAGTTGGCTAATGGTAATAAATAAATGAATACATTGATTCAGGGGGTACCTCAGAAACGCCATGTGAGCTACCGCACGTCAACAGAATGTGGAAAGAATCTGGAATACAAGGGGGAGGTGATGCAGACACGAGGAGAACATGCAAACTCCACACAGGCACTGTCTGGGCTGAAACTCAAACCCTAGTCTCTTGAGCCAGGATGCAACATGTACCAACAGGAACCTAACTCTATAAATTGTGAAGCATCTCGTGTTATTTTCAGGCATACCTGCAATCAGACAATACATTTTGCTGAATATTTCTCTCTCTGTTCTCACTGGTTAGTAAATCAGTCTCTTTACTGTACTATTGCTGTGTAATCTGTACTAGGTTATTTATTCTAGTGTATGCTAATAAGCTTTGATGCTAAATCTACTATTGTTTGTGTAGCCAAAAACAACGATAATAGAAAAAAATCGCTCTATTATTCAGAAAATATCTTTTTCTGCTCTGGTAGCGCAGCTAACCCGCCACCACGATGACCCAGATTGGACTGCGGGTGCTGCATTCCAGCAGACTGCACGTATGCTGTAAAAGGAATTTTCTCTTATTGTTCCACCGCTGTCCCCCCCAAAAATAAACAAACCTCAATTTTGTGACAATAGCAGAACTTGTGTCATCACTGGTATATGCAGTGGTACCTGCGTGGTCCAGCGGATGGCCTTTTGCTAGCTGAGAGAGACATGAGTGAAGAGTCTTTCACCATCTGCCTTAGTACAGGATGTTCTGAGAATGGGACACACACACACACACACACACACACACACACACACACACACACACACACACACACACACACACACACACACACACACACACACACACACACACACACACACAAGAACAGTAGCCATGAGGTCAATTCTCCTGTAGATTAGACTGTGCAAAGTCTCAATATAGATTCTACAATTTGTTAATGACTAGACAAACACTTATGACAGGAATAAAATAGCAGCTTACAATCCACCTCCAAATCTCCATGGCTTCATATCCAAAAAAAATAAAGTTAAAGAATTCAGGGAAAAAGTATATACTGCTTAAGTATAGTAAAAAATCTACTTGCACAAGCTGTGATGATCACCACATACCATAAAATTCGATATCTACAGTTATTTTATTCAATATTTTATTTTTCACTATTGTCATAAATGCTACAGTTTTATATTCTCTAATATATTATTCATAAAATTACATTTCTCTACAATAGTCTACATATTATATTATTTAATATAATGATTATTATATTTATTTTTAAATGTCCTCTCTGTTAATATGTATTTAGCTTCTCTTTATTTACACTATTACTATGAACTTATTAATTAAATAACTTAGTTTAACTCTTACATATATCATCTAAGCCAACCAAGGAGGCTGGGTCCCTTTTGGAGTCCTCCCAAGGTTTCTTCCTTATAGCGTTTACTGAGTTTTTCCTTGCCTCTATCACCCTAGGCTTGATCAATTGGGATTGGGCTTAGATAATAAAAAAGAACAGAAAATTGTAAAGTTGCTTTGAGACAATGCTCCATTGTAAAAAGTACTATAGAATTAATCTGACTTTAAATGTCTGAAAGTCTGGAGAAAGGAAAACACTGCATTAAGAACCTTATCCCATCTGTGAAACATGATGGTGGTAGTATCACGGTTCGGGCCTGTTTTGCTGCATCTGGGCAGGACTTGCCATCATTGATGGAACAATGAATTCTGAATGATATCAGAGAATTCTAATGGAAAATGGCAGGACATCTGTCCATGAACTGAATCTCGAGAGAAGGTGGGTCATGCAGCAAAACAACGACCCTAAGCGCACAAGCCGTTCTACCAAAGAATGGTTAAAGAAGAATAAAGTTCATGTTTTGGAATGGCCAAGTCAAAGTCCTGATCTTAGTCGAATAGTAATGTTGTGCAAACAGTTCATGTGAGGAGACCTGCCATGATCCCAGAGTTCAAGCTGTCCTGTATGGAGGAATGGGTTAACATTTCTCCAAGCTGCTCTTTGGAATATTGTGAAACCATGCTAGAATAACATGGATCATCAACTTTAGCACAAACTTGTGGAGCCCATGCCAGCTCAAGTGCATGTTGTCATTACAGCAAACATACCAAATACTAATCAATTCAGATTTTCTGTCAAAGATTCAACTATTAACTCAAATTGGTATCCTCATTATATGAAATAATAACAAAAAACATTTTCACTAGGTCTCAGACTTTTGGCTCCCACAGTAACTCTAATTACAATGTGAGCCTACATCCAGTATTGTGCAAAAGTCTAAGGCATTCTAGATTTTTCAATTTATATTCTACTTATTCTTTACTTGTTAAGTTTTAGTGGTCACCCCACTTTGTAGTTCTACAATTACAGACTGTAATCCATCTGTTTCTGTTTCATACTTTGTTAGTTCTCTTTACTCGGTTCTCTAATGGTCAGGACCCCACAGATCCGGTCCTACTTGGGTGGTGGATTATTCTCAGCACTGCAGTGACACTGAAATGGAGGTGCTTTGTTAGTTTGTTAGTTAGTGTTGAGCTGAAATGACTGGATCAATCAACAGTGCTGCTGAAGATTTAAAACACTGTCCACTTTATTAGAGACATTCACCTTATTGCGTCACCTTGAAGATGTAAAGTCAGAGACAGCAGCTCATCGGTTGTTGGACAGATAGTGTTAGTCATTCCCTAATCCTTCATCAGTGCTCACAGGACACTGCCTACAGGATGCTGGTGGCTGGAAAGTTTTGGCTGGTGGACTATTTTCTATCCACCACCCAAATAGTACCTGATCTGTGATGGTCCTATGGGGTCCTGACCATTAGAGAACAGAGTAAACCGGAACATAAAGTATGTAGAGAAACAGACAGACTACAGTCTGCAATTATAAAACTACAAAGTACAGTGAGCACTAAAACGTCAATAAAGAATAAGCAGGATATAAACTGAAAAATATAGACTGCCTAAGACTTTTGCACAGTACTGTACACCACACCTACCAGAGGCCCTTGCTTTGAGTGCTAAGGGAAGCAAAATGCTACATGTAAAAGTGGCTGTGTGGCTGCTCAGTGTATCCTTTCACTCAGGCATCCTCGTTCTTTAAAGAACTTGTAAGGCTCTCTTTCACTGCTTGACAGAAAGTGAAAAGCTGTGTCAGGATGCTTTAATCACCCCAGACAAAGAACAGCAGTCACGACTAACAAGCAAGCCAAGACATGAAGCAGAGCTAAAGTACAGTACAGACCAGAGAGATGGTATTGAAATAAACCATTGCACTCACACAAACTGTTAGAACAGCTCGAATTATGTTTCTATACAACATCTTGGGATTGTGCGTCATGTCAAAATACTACAGAGGAAAAAAAAATCCTTCCTACTGGCTGACAACCAAAAGGTTTTTGAATGTAATAGAAGTGGGGCAGTTAAAAGATTAAAAGTGACGTAATTACAATTAAGTTCTGAGACCTCATCAGCTACTGGATCATCTGAGAGGTGCTAAACTTCAGCACACACCAAACTTTCTTCCTAATATATTGTAAAATATATGCATTTCAATTTGTCGAAATGTTCCACACAAGTTTCTCTGCAGACATGTTAACGTTTTGCCATTTACAAAATCAGCACCACGCGTCATACGATCAGGGGTGCCCAAACTTTTGCATGAGAGTGTATATTTATTTTAGGCGTGACGTGCCTTGATGCTGTAACTGAATCTCCCAGAATCCCTCCACCTGCTGCACTACAGCATTCACCAAGCATGCATTATGGCTGCTGGTAAGAACTATTTTTACGAGTCAGTTATTAAAACGCAGATAAGAGAGCGGCGGTGCTGCACAGCTCCAGTGACCCAATTTCGCCACCATTGGGGTGGAGTTTGGCATGATCTGGCAGCTTGCTCAGGTTGCATTACTGCCCTGCACAGTGATTCATGGATTTTCACTTAATAAAGCGGTTACTGTAGATGAATAAATGATCAACAGTCTGTGGCTGGGCTGACACTCTGCCTCCCCTCCCTCAGACACAGTCAATCATGACTGAATGACCAGCTGGAAGTGATCATCTAGACTCAAACCCAATCACAGCTAGGGTGGGCTAGCAAACTGCTGGAAATTGAAAATAAAATAAAAACAAAAAATAATAAATTGTATAAATTTCCTAAATACATGGCTAATTATGAAGTTATGCTTGTTTATTTTATATTGAAGCATTTACTGCTTAAAAAAAGCTTTAAGGGCGAAGCCTTCCCAATCTGAAGACAACAGGCCCATGAACCACTATATTATGACATCACTGAAAGCAGATGGAGTTACACATTATAATATACAGGGAGCTGATAGAGATTTCTCCATAGGAAATAATGCATCGAACTATACTCCTGAACAAAGTACAGTGGTGCTTGAAAGTTTGTGAACCCTTTAGAAGACAATGCCCCTAAGCACACAAGTTGTTCTACCAAAGATTGGTTAAAGAATAATAAAGCTCATGTTTTGGAATGGCCAAGTCAAAGTCCTGACTTTAATCCAATGGAAATGTTGTGGAAGGACCTGAAGGGAGCAGCTACTGTGAGGAAACTCACCAACATCCCAGAGTTGAAGCTGTTCTGGACGGAGGAATGGGCTAACATTCCTCCAAGCCGGTGTGCAGGACTGATCAACAGTTACAAGAAACGTTTAGTTGCAGTTATTGCTGCACAGGGGGGTCACACCAGATACTGAAAGCAAAGGTTCACATACTTTTGCCACTCACTAATATGTAATATTGGATCATTTTCCTCAATAAATAAATGACCAAGTATAATATTTTTGTCTCATTTGTTCAACTGGGTTCTCTTCATCTACTTTTAGGACTTGTGTGAAAATCTGATGATGTTTTAGGTCATATTTATGCAGAAATACCAAAAATTCTAAGGGGTTCACAAACTTTCAAGCACCACTGTACATTAGGACTCTGCTATATGATCAGCTCTCTAATTACAGAATACGAGAGCTTACACTTTCTAGCTAACGAATTAAAGTTAAATTGTTATGGCGGATTATGTTATTGTTATATAAACCTTTCATAGCAGTGCATTTGCTTGCCAAATACAGGCTTAAAATGGTAGCACACACTCTAAAGTTATATAAGAAAACAAATCTGAGAGCATGTACCGGTCAGCCGAGTGCAGCTTGGGAAACCGCTGTGATGTCACTCTGAGAGCACGCTAGGTTGCCTAGTAGCCCAGCATCACAGTCAGTGTGACTGAAAAATCAAAGACGACAAAGTGCCAGGGGCAATAAATACTAGAAGTGAGCAATGTGGCAGGAAGCCTAAGAACACGAACACACACACACACATGTTACAGGGTCATCTTCCTCTCTCTAGTACAGGCTGAAAAAATGTACAGTAAATCTTTCACATAGATATGTAAAATGTGTCACAGTCACCTACAACTACTTCAAACCAATTGGGAATGGAAATTCCATTGCATAAGAGTGTTAAGAGTTTTCAGGAGTCTGTGTGTGTGCTGTGCAGGCGATTGATTTGCTGGTGTGTTCAGAGCATTACATAACGCAGCAGTGCACTTTGGAGTGGCCCAAAGCCAGGTATATGCAGAAGCAGCTCTGGGAATGAGCCAAAAAGAGCTTCAGAAATACTGGGACATGCATGGTTTATCAGAACAACAGGATTTTAGCTGTCCATCAAACTATGGGGTCAGGCAAAGTGTGCTGAGCTTTATAAATTAGACTATGGCTGTAAAAATGGATGCATCCACAGTTAGTGATGTTACTATAATGCTAAAATAACTACTCTTTCGGTAGACGAAATTTTGTTTTATAGTATTTGTTGTGGAAAATAAACTGTGCTGGAAGGCAGTAAAGCATGTCAAACAAGCCTCCACAAACCCTGCCAAAACCCTCAATTTGTCAAGTGATGTTTAAGGCAGATTGCACCGCATTAGGACACAAATTGTTTGTTGAAGCAAACAAGTTGTTGTCACTTCATAATGGCTTCTTCTCCACAGCCAAGTGATGTCTTTATAGTAAAGACGGTTGGAGTCGAGTCCGAGTCAAGAACAAGACTGGGACACATTAAGTCTGAGTCAAGACTAAGACTGTCAGTAGTCAAGTCTGAGTCAAGACTGAGGCCAGGAGTGGCTGAGACACACGATTCAGACACTATCCAAAGTTTTAAGTCTAGGCTAAAGACATACGTATTTACACAGGCTTTTGACTAGGTTTAGACCAGGATGCATGGCTTGGGTCACTGGGGCCGGAGTCTGGAGTCATGTCTGGCCTGCCTGCCTTGTCCGCTAGCCGGGGAGTGTTGAGTGGGCGGTCTGGCTGAACTGGGCTTCGGTCCTCGTGATCTTGACTCGTGCATCCTTGCCTTAGAATAAGGGCAGAGCTGGGGGTTCATAGTCAGAGTCTTATGGTGATCAGAGACGTTGGGGTTTGCTGTCTTCTGCCGCTCGTGGGGTTGCCAATGTCTCATGTGATCCCTCTTGGCTGTGTTTCCTACCAGTTTCTCCTCTTTCTAGCTTAATAATGCTGCTATAGCTAATGCTGCCGGGGTCTCATGCTACACATGGCATCAGTGATTGTTAATAGACACTGTGCTCTTAATCAATAACTTAATTACATTTTCTGTTTTCTCTCAGAGCTGTGTTCCGGCAGTTCCAGCCCCACACATGATGTTCATCTGCTGTAGCTCCAGTCAAGCTGCTTCCGTCATCAGCTCCAGCCCCATCATACCTGGGCCACTTAATGTCGATGTGCATACTTCACATTTTATTTTAACTTTGACTCCATGACTTTAGTTTCGCTCTTAGATTTATAAATCTACGCCGCCCAAGGAGGTTGGGTCCCTTTTTGAGTCTTGGTCCTCCCAAGGTTTCTTCCTAGAACTAGAGAGTTTTTCCTTGCCACTGTCGCCCTAGGCTTGCTCAATTTGGGATTGGACGTAGTTATTAGGAGATAATCTAAACTTGTAAAGTTGCTTTGAGACAATGCTCCATTGTAAAAAGCGCTATATAAATAAATCTGACTTGGCTTGACTTGACTGAGACACAGACCATTAAATCAGTTTGTAAAGTGAATTACAAACAAATTTAATTTCTTCCATTTTTCATCATACAACAATAAAGAGAAGAAAATGGAAATCAATTAAATTACTTTGTAATTCACTTTACATTCATTATCAGTAATCATGCATGATATATAGTAATAAATAATATTATATTTCATATTATATTGTGTAAAATACTGTATAACATTACATAATATACAGCCCAAAATTATCATTAGTCAAACAAAGGCAGTGTAACCTTTGGAACCGGTACATGGTCTGCCACTTCGTGATGGAGTTGCTGTGGTTCCTAAACGCTTCCACTTCTCAATAATACCACTCAGAGTTAATCGTGGAATATCTAAAAGGGAAGAAATGTCATGAACTGACTTGTTGTAACGTGGCATCCTACTACAGTACCACCCTCAAATTTAGAAACCTCTTTAGAACGGCCTTTTCTTTTACAAATGTTTATAAAGACAGACTGCATGGATAGGTGCTTGATTTTATACACCTTTGGCAATGGGACTGAATAAAAAACCTGAATTCACTCATCAACAGGTGTGTCCCAATACTTTTGACCATACAGTAGCTGTATATAATACAGAGGGAATTGCATAATGCTACAAAATGCTGTCTTGGCCCTTTTGGTTCATGGTGCATTTCTATGACCATCATGATAGCAATATTTGCCAAATATTATACTAGTTATTACACTAATAACTCTGATATTTACATTATCTTTCAGTTTATGGTAACCTAAACTTTAACCTCTTTCAATTTACTGCTAACCTTTGAAACTTTTTAGGTTACTCATTGGAAAGTTTTGATATATGGTTAATTGTAAAAAAAAAACAACATATTTACAACAGTCACAACATATCTTTAAAAACCACACTGGAAGGAAAGATACAACAGTGACATCTATACCAACCTGGTGGCATTCATAACAACAAAAAATGAGAACCAGACAGCAAGAAGCACAGGGTAATGAAACAATGCCTTCTCTACAGAGCTTCTTTCTGTCTGTAATCTCTAGCGACGCTTATCACTTTGATCCCAGAAGTAAAACCCCTCAACTCATTTGCATAGGCTCCACATGAAGTCAAATCTGTGGTGTTCATCATCCTAACACAAAGCCGACGTGTGAAGCAGGATGAAGTACTGGGAACTTCAGGAGAAAACAGCAATGAGACTGTGAGAGGACTAAATATAATTTTAGACCTGAAATAGGAACGACCAGTCACTGACATCACTGAATTTAACACCACTGCAGGAGACGCTGTTGGGCTGAGATAAGAAAAGAGCGGTTAGCCAAAAATGTTTCACTGCGTTATCATAGGTTCAAGAAACCAGAGGATAACTGCAGTGTGCACTGAGAGCACAGAGAAAATGTAAATCACTTTTGAATAGTCTGCTCAAGTCTTAAAGTGTCCGGGTTAAATCCTTAAGGAAATTCTATTATCTACTCAAACAAACATGAGAGGAGCTTCCATACAAAGCAGCCTCACTAAAGACACAGCACTGTTACAATACACCAGTTAATCAACACTGTTTAACCAAAGCACTTGTGTGTCCTAATCCAATCAGAAATACAGTTTTATGAAAAAGTATTGGAATCCCTGGTCAAAAAACATGTAGCTGCATTTCTAAGTGAAAAGAACATAACCTTTGGAGGGAACACATCTAAAAATCATATTTTAGAACATTTTAGCTCATACATTTAAAATCATTGGAAATAAAACATAAAATTGGCATTTGAAGAAGTTTTGTGCAATGCAGATGATCCACTGGTGATTTTAAAGGTCATTCAAAATGTGCAGAAATATGCCATATAAGAGTTTCCTCCTTTAATTTGTGATACATTTTTCATTTAGAACTTAAATTAAATGTAGTTTGACTAAAAAGGAGCCCTTGCAGAATACTGCATCAGGGCCAGTCTTTTTACATATGTTTTAGACATGTTGTTTTGTTTGTGTGTTGCTGATATGCATTAATGGAGTTGCATTGCACATCTGCTCTCCGATTTACGTTGGGGATGTGTTCCAACAAATCCATCATAAGTTGGAGCATTCAGTTTGTGTTTTCCTTTCGGTTTTCTCTTACAATTAACCTTTTTGGGACCCATGGAGACTTATTTCCACCAAGAGTACAGTACTGCAGATGTAAAAATAAAGAAAACCACGACAAAAATAGCAAAGATCTTCTCTGAGATCTATTGTGAACCTGAATCACTGTGAACTGAATCGTGACTCGTGAATCATAAATCGAGTTTTGGCTGGAAACGAGCAGCACGACTCGACTCATACAGTGGTGCTTGAAAGTTTGTGAGCCCTTTAGAATTTTCTATATTTCTGCATAAATATGACCTAAAACATCAGATTTTCATACAAGTCCTAAAAGTAGATAAAGAGAACCCAGTTAAACAAATGAGACAAAAATATTATACTTGGTCATTTATTTACTGAGGAAAATGATCCAATATTACATATTAGTGAGTGGCAAAAGTATGTGAACCTCTAGGATTAGCAGTCCGTTTGAAGGTGAACTCAGTCAGGTGTTTTCAATCAATGGGATGACAATCAAGTGTGAGTGGGCACCCTGTTTTATTAAAAGAACAGGGATCTATCAAAGTCTGCTCTTCACAACACCTATTTGTGGATGTGCATCATGGCACGAACAAAGGAGGACCTCAGAAAAAGAGTTGTTGATGATCATCAGGCTGGAAAAGGTTACAAAACCATCTCTAAAGAGTTTGGACTCCACCAATCCACAGTCAGACGGATTGTGTACAAATGGAGAAAATTCCCCAGGAGTGGTCGACCAACAAAGATCACTCCAAGAGCAAAGCGTGTAATGGCCTGTGAGGTCACGAAGGACCCCAGGGTAACTTCTAAGCAACTGAAGGCCTCTCTCACATTGGCTAATCTTAATGTTCATGAGTCCACCATCAAAAAATACTGAACAACAATGGTGTGCATGGCAGGTTTGCAAGGAGAAAGCCACTGCTCCCCAAAAAGAACATTGCTGCTCATCTGCAGTTTTCCAAAGATCACATAGACAAGCCAGAAGGCTATTGGAAGAATGTTTTGTGGATGGATGAGACCAAAATAGAACTTTTTTTAAAGCGTTTTAAAGAAAAGCGTTATGTTTGGAGAAAGGAAAACACTGCATTCCAGCATAAGAACCTTATCCCATCTGTGAAACATGGTGGTGGTAGTATCATGGTTTGGGCTTGTTTTGCTGCATCTGGGCCAGGACGGCTTGCCATCATTGATGGAACAATGAATTCTGAATTATATCAGAGAATTCCAAAGGAAAATGTCAGGACATCTGTCCATGAACTGAATCTCAAGAGAAGGTGGGTCATGCAGAAAGACAACGACCCTAAGCACACAAGTCGTTCTACCAAAGAATGGTTAAAGAAGAATAAAGTTCATGTTTTGGAAAGGCCAAGTCAAAGTCCTGGCCTTAATCCAATGGAAATGTTGTGGAAGGACCTGAAGTGAGCAGCTAATGTGAGGAAATCCACCAACATCCCAGAGTTGAAGCTGTTCTGTACGGAGGAATGGGCTAAAATTCCTCCAAGCCGGTGTGCAGGACTGATCAACAGTTACAGGAAATGTTTAGTTGCAGTTATTGCTGCACAGGGCGGGTCACACCAGATTATGAAAGCAAAGGTTCACATACTTTTGCCATTCACCAATACGTAATATTGGATCATTTTCCTCAATAAATAAATGACCAAGTATAATATTTTTGTCTCATTTGTTTAACTGGGTTCTCTTTATCTACTTTTAGGACTTGTGTGAAAATCTGATGATGTTTTAGGTCCTATTTATGCAGAAATATAGAAAATTCTAAAAGGTTCACAAACTTTCAAGCACCACTGTACAAGTTTAAGCAAGTGCGCTGAGTACCAAGCAAACAACAAGAACTGAGACAAATTTTTCTAGTCAAAATGGGTCAAGAACCGAATTCGACAAGTTCCGAGGTGGTCGAGAACCAAGGTACCACTGTACATGGCCACATTATTATACATCTATTCAATTGGTCGCAAATATCTAATCAGCCAATTGCATGGCAGCAACTCAATACATTCAGGCATGTAGGCATGGTCAAGACAACCTGATGAAGTTCAAATTGAACATCAGAATGGGGAAGAAAGGTGATTTAAGTGACTTTGAATCTGGCATGGTAGTTAATGCTAGAAGAGCTGGTCTGAGTCCTTTCATAAACTGCTGATTTACTGAGATTTTCACGCACAGACGCCACTAGGATTTACAGAGAATGGTCCGGAAAAATAGAAAATATCCAGTAAGTGGCAGTTCTTTGGGTGAAAATTCCTTGTTGATGCCAGAGGGGAATGGGCAGACTGTTTTGAGCTGATACAAAGGCAGCCTACAACCGAGGTTTGCAGAAGAGCATTTCTGAATGCACTACATGTTGAACCATAAAGCAGATGTGCCACTTGTGTCAGCTAAGTACAGGCAACTGAGGCTACAATTCGCACTGGCTCACCAAAACTGGACAACAGAAGGTTGGAAAAATGTTGCCTGGTCTGATGAGTCTCATTTCCCACTGCAACGTTCGAATGGTAGGGTCAGAATTTGTCATCAACAACATGAAAGCATGGATCCATCCTGCCTTGTACTGATGGTTCAGGCTCTGGCTGGTGGTGTAATGGTGAGGGGATATATTGTTGACACACTTAGGACCACTCGAGCATTGTTTAAATGCCACAGCCTGTCTGAGTATTGTTGCTGACAATGTCCATCCCTTTATGACCACAATGTACCTATGTGCTGATGGCTACTTCAAACAGGATGACGTGTCGTGTCACAAAGCATCTCAAACTGGTTTCATGCAGGGTTGGGTGTCCCATACAGGCAAGACTGGCTGTGTCTGAGGGAAGGGAGGCTGGTCGCCCCTGCAAGCTCTGTGATGACCTGGCATCACATCTAGGGCATGCTTATGCCTGTGCCCTGTGTTATGTGTGATAAACATAACACCAGATTTAGCATTTGAAACCTACAAAGCCTCTATTTAGCTTCCTAAAATAACTTAAGTCTTTATTTGACTTCAGAAAAGACTAGTTGTCTTTCAAAACATCTTCAGACTGTCAGATACAAATACAAAATCGTACCATATATATTCAGACGCTGATTTCAAATCCACCTTTCTAATAGCCCTGCCCATCTCCCTGTTGCTCGACCTCTGTGTGTAACATCATGCTGATGATTAGTGTCAGGCTGCTGTTTTGCGCCATTAGCACCACCGCCTGATGCCCCTGTGCTGCTGCAGCACGAACCCAAACACTGAAAGCCCAAACACCGAAACCCAACCCTGAAACAACTTACACTGCACAGTTGCACCCGGTGTCCCCTCAGCGCGCGACTCGTCCTCCATCGCAGTGCGTACTTGAGCGTCATGTTCAGGTTAGTCAGTGTCCTGCAGGACTTTGCCTACTCTAGGATGGATGACGCTGATGCTGCTGATGAGAGCGGGAGCGCGCGCTCGCACTGACGCGGCAGAATTATGATGCAACGGCGCGCGCTGAGGATTCTTAAAGGAGCACGAGCTCCAAAACATTAACACAACTGTATCAAATGTCCCTAACGAAACACACGTCAGCTGTGACGAACCAACATCACGACTATCCAGTCAAAATCGGGGTTTTTACCTGCAGCCCTGATTTATTAAAGGTAAATTAAATAAAGACCAATACCTGCTGACTGCAGATTAATATTTAAAGCTTCATCTTTATGTAACTAATAGGTGTAGCGCATGCTTGCCAGGAATGAAAAGCTGCAACCACACGTGACCTTTGGGATAATCTCAACATGGCTACTCCTACCTCATTATGTTTAGCTCGATGCTACCTCAGGCTTGTCCTTGCCAATGTCACCTTCGGTTAGCTAACAGAGTTTAGAAGTGGATTTCTATCAGGCAGCTCAGCTCAAGAAGGATATTACCATACAATTCCATACCAATTAGATTCGAAGTACCCCTGTACCCTCAGATACTTGTAGTCTTCCTATATCCGAACTCACTTTGGTTCAGGATCGAACTGAGGATGCACAGTTCTGGAACTGTGAGGCGACAACGCTAAACACAGAGCCTTTTTTGTTTTAGAAAAACAATAGGACATTACTAGAGAATAGGATGATTTCTTTTGGAAATAAAAGCTCTTGCTCCTGTGGTGCAGTGACTAATTGCAACCTCACCATCGCAGAGACCTGGGATCAAGTCCCACTGGTGCCGTCTGGACAGTACGGGCATCCCACAGCCATGTTCGACCATGTCAGCGGGGAGGGAGGTTGGGTTGGGGTAACCATTCAGTGCTGCAACAAGGATCCCAGGCCTGGATAAGTAGTGCTAAAATGGGTTCTTGCAAGGTGTTCTATCAAAAAACATGAGCCTAAGTTTGGGCACTGAACACTGTTGGGATGTACATATCTGGAACGTCTGCCATAATCACTCGCTACACCTTTAACACCCCACCCTCAATGCACAATAATAAACAAGATTTTAGATTTGGTATGAAGGAATATATTACTCGTTTTATAAATATTATTAACCAAGTTCTGCAGTAACAAAACATTATAACCACACTCAAACAGTTTCAATCGACATAACATTTACATTTACACACATCACACACACAAAAAAACATGTGAGAAAGCAACTGACAGGTAATCCCTGATTTACAATGCGGATACGTTCTGAGAAATCTATCGTAAGTTGAATTTATCGTGAAATGAATTTAATATTATAGCATGGCCTACCTTAAACATGCTCAAAACACTTTCCATTAACAAAAGGCTTCTTTTATAATAAAGTACTGCATATGTCATGTAATTTATTGGATAATGTATTGAAAGTGAAAAGCAAAAACGATTGTTGTCTCAACTATGGCTTTTCCTCATTGCTCCCATGACTCCCACTACGTCTCCACCCTACGTCACGCACTCCAGACATCCTCATTTAGCACGGGAGACTGCAGCAGGGTCATACTGCGTATCCAAAATCTAAATTCAAAATTCAGAGTACAGTTCCTGCTGAATGTGTATTTACGTCAATTATCGGTTGGATTCCATCATAAAACAGGGAGTACCTGTATTTGCCTATTGTCCATTTGTCCCATTTACACTTATAACTTATTTTAAAAACTCAAGCATACAAACAGCCGAACATCAAGTGAAGACTGAGTTTGTACAACAAACGAGACCTTTAAACGGGTCACAAGCAAACGTGTAACGTGAGCCCCAAACGGAGCCTCAGTGTTAATAAATTTTAGTGCAGATTCTGGGCAGGATATTCTGCAGGTCTGACTGTATTACTCATTTGAATCCAAAAGTACTTAGAACCTGACAACACGAACTGTGGAGTGTCACAATAACTTCAGATGAAATAATGCAGACTGACCATAAGGTGCCAAAGCTTGCCATGGTGAAAATTTCCCAACCAGACCTGACAGAAGAGGCTTTTCTTTAATCTGGCCTAAAGTTTTGAAAGAGGGGACCTGGTGTGATAATGATGTCACTGTAGGGCTTGTTCTGCTGCAGGTCTAGGGCTCGCTGCTTCTTCAGCACCAGAAGGCAGAAGAACATGGACGCCGTCCTGGAGCGACTGCTTCTCTCACACATAGTGTGAAGACTGAAGGCGGCTTCGGGCCTGCTGTTCTCGTTCTGTCATGAGGAATTGTTAGTTTGTTAGAAACTGTTAGAAGTTAATTTAAAAGAGAGACTAGACAGTAAAATGTGCCCTTACTAGGACACAACACACCCAGTGTACACAAAGCCAAACTCTGCCAGTGTATGTGTCTGTGTGATCACATGACTTCTAGTGTCATGGCACAGCTCATAATCCCTGCCCTAGAGTGCTGCCTCCCACCCAAACACTCATTTCCCATTCCGCTAATCCTCCCTGCCTCGTCCTTTCGTCCTTAGCAGATCAGCACATCAGGCCTGCTCAGAGCAAGGAGCCATGATGCCATGGGTACTGGATAGACGTTTTATCTTACTCTGAGGATCTGGAGAAGATTCTGTGCTCGAGTGGTTATTCGCTTCTCCTCTATGTCCTGGCTGTTCAGTGCAGACAGCTGGAATATAGAGACGAAAAGAATATCAAGGCTTCCTAAAAACAACATGTTGTGCATTAGAGGGTAACTGTATGTGGAAAAAGAGAAAAAAGGACTAAAAGAAGAGAAGCAGTAAGGATTTGTTTTGTTCTAGGGTTAGGGTTAGAATTCATTATCTGCTGTAATTACATATACACAACGAAAGTGGTGGCTGCTCCACAACGACAGCACACAGCGAGCTCGTGGGAGTGTGGAGACGTGACACTACCTGTGTCTGTGTCAGCACAGTTTCCCTCTCCATCCCAGACGGATGTACCAGCATAGACTCATCAGAGAACGGCTCTGTACACGATGCTCCCAGCCTGCTCTCCTGAAAGAGGAGGAGGAAGGTGAGAGACAGGTTAAACATAGGCACGAGTGGGAGGATGAAACATGAAGAGAAAGTGAGTGCAAAGAGTCAAGCAGGGTGAAGAGGAGATGGAGGGGAAAAAAAGCAATAAGTAGAGCACAAATATAGACGAGGAGGAAGGTCAGAACAGGAACTGTCAAGTGAAAGATGACTTGAAAAGGCAACGTGAAGAAACCTATGGCAACGTGATCAAAATACTGTATAAATTAGAGATGTACTGCAAATACAAAAATACCCGTACACAATGCGGTATCAGGGTTGGGTGATGTAGTCAGAAATTGTACACAGGTATGCACCGTTTAATGGTCATCATCAACGTCTGTTAGCTTTAGCAAGAAATTATTAGAGATTATAATAGGAAATAAAAATCTGTCTTAACTCTGGACGTTGCGGCCATCGATCACCTCAACAGGCAATCAAAGTTGCGTATCCATGAGCAGAGTACACACTACTACACCGGTCGTGTGCTCGTTTGCTTGTTAGCTCACGCTTGGACTGGAGCCTGTTCTAACTTGGTTGATGTGTTTAGAGACTTTTTTGTGTAAGTTACTCATGTCTGTGTGTATGACTTTCTGCTGATTATTTGTAACAAACTGTAAATGGTGTTCGAAACTACATAAACTGGTTCATAGTCACTTGTTGAGTCTGTTTCATCTGGCTGATCTTCCTTGTTGTTCATAATGCTGTCTATCAATCCATTTTTGGCTTCTGTCAAACCAAAAAATCTGAGAGTTGAAATTTTTTTTCTAGAATGAACAACAGCATTTGATTTAGGAGGTCTAACTTAATGCTTTTACTCATAATGTATAAATATACAGTGGTGCTTGAAAGTTTGTGAACCCTTTAGAAATTTTCTATATTTCTGCATAAATATGACCTAAAACATCATCAGATTTTCACACAAGTCCTAAAAGTAGATAAAAAGAACCCAGGTAAACCTAAAAAGACAAAATATTATTCTTGGTCATTTATTTATTGA
The DNA here is from genome assembly GCA_025084515.1 of Ancistrus triradiatus. NCBI lineage: Eukaryota > Metazoa > Chordata > Actinopteri > Siluriformes > Loricariidae > Ancistrus > Ancistrus triradiatus. Next base: position 56,190 of record JAJAGP010002272.1, on the reverse strand, counting down.
GGAAAATGATCCTGGTGTGACCCCCCTGTGCAGCAATAACTGCAACTAAACGTTTCCTGTAGCTGTTGATCAGTCCTGCACACCGGCTTGGAGGAATTTTAGCCCATTCCTCTGTACAGAGCAGCTTCAGCTCTGGGATGTTGGTGGGTTTAGTCACATTAGCTGCTCACTTCAGGTCCTTCCACAACATTTCCATTGGATTAAGGACAGGACTTGACTTGGCCATTCCAAAACATGAACTTTATATTCTTCTTTAACCATTCTTTGGTAGAACGGCTTTTGTCTTAGGGTCGTTGTCTTGCTGCATGACCCACCTTCTCTTTGAGATTCAGTTCATGGACGATGTCCTGACATTTTTCCTTTAGAATTCTGATATCATTGCGAATTCATTGTTCCATTCCATCAATGATGGGCAATCCGTCCTGCCCCATATGCAGCAAAAACAAGGCCAAAACCATGATCTACCACCAGTCATGTTTCACAGATGGGATAAGGTTCTTATGCTGGAATTGCGTGTTTTCCTTTCTCCAACATAATGCTTTTTCTTTTAAAAACCAAAAGGTTTCTATTTTGGTCTCATCCGTCCACAAAACATTCTTCCAATAGCCTTCTGGCTTGTTCCATTTGATCTTTAGCAAACTGCATACGACAGCAGCATGTTCTTTTTTGGAGAGGGCAGTGGCTTTGTCCTTGTAACCCCTGCCATGCACACCATTGTTGGTTCAGTGTTTTCTGATGGTGGACTCATGATGAACAGTAGTCAATGTGAGAGAGGCCTTCAGTTGCTTAGAAGTTACCCTGGGGCCCTTTGTGACCTCGCCAACTATTACACGCCCTTGCTCTTGGAGTGATCTTTGTTGGTCAACCACTCCTGGGGAGGGTAACAATGGTCTTGAATTTCCCTCCATTTGTACACAATCTGTCAGACTGTGGATTGTGGAGTCCCAAACTCTTTAGAGATGGTTTTATAACCTTTTCCAGCCTGATGAGCACCAACACTGTTTTTTCTGAGGTTCTCTTCTAAATTCTAAAGGGTTCACAAACTTTCAAGCACCGCTATATATGTATCATGTAGTAAACAAAAAAAGTGTTAAACAACCAAATTAAAAGTTTTATACTTTAGAATCTGTGCTTCAATCATACCGTCTGCACAACAAAAATGATGGTCGCAAACACATTAAAAGGGCATGAAATTCCATACCTGGCCCTTCATAGTTTTGGAATGTCCTTCAATATTAATTCCTATGAGTCCTAGTTGTGTGCAACTTTTGACTGTACTTTTGACTATGGTACTTGTATATCTCTATATATAATAGATATACACTGCACTTGGTCTGAAGGTCCCACTACGTTACACATGGCATCCGTTACTTTTTCACATTCCGTGTTGAAAAATCGTACTCGTGTGTGAAAAGGCGTTTTAGTTTGAGTGTGTGCACATGTCTAACACTGGACTGTGGAGGATCTGCGTGCATGATGCTGGGCTCCAGGAAGCTGGCTCTCTCTGCCGCTCTGCCTTGATCCACAGATTCCTGCAGTAAGCTCAATTCCTCCACCACAGGCGCAGCACTGCTCTCACTCTCAGCTACACAAGCACACAGCAACAGAACAGCAGTTTATCAGGACTCCCCACTGGTGCCTGTGTAGGTGTTACTATAATGGCAGTCTGGGGCTAGGTTACCCTCTGTGCCTTGCTCCCTCATCTCTTCGGGGTCAAGCTCCTCTCTGCCATTTAGCGACCGTCTCCCTGGCAACGTTTCTGCCGGAAAGAGCTGTAAGAAAGTAAGATGGATGATTAGACAGGACGCACTGCTTTGGTGCAGCTCTGACAGAGTAATTACACAGAAAACCATGGCAGTATAATGATAGTTAAGGATCCATTTTCATGCTCGTACTGTGATGCTGACAGACGACTGACAAGAAAGGTCAAATGTACAGGCAAGAGCGATTGTGCTTTTTGCTTTAAGTGGGTGATATCACCACTATCTCAACAGGTCACTCATTAAGTACAAGTTTTACATAAACATGCCAAAGACTGTAGACCCTCCTTCCAAAAAGATGGCATTTATACACAGTGTAGTTACTTGCTATGTTATGTATTTAGTTCTCTTCAGGTTTGCACTGGTGCTACTCAAACCCTGTTATTCAAATGCACCTCATCCTCTAAACTGTACTAAGGGAGCCTTATATGCACTATTTCTTATGGGAAAATATTGACCTCCTTCTGTGATCTTCAATATTCTTCATGGTTTTAGTCATGTCAGCTTAATATGCTGCTGCCTGAGACTCCTCTCGTACTGTAATACGACCTTGGTTATGGGACTATATAAGTGCAACTTGTTGCTGACATAAAAGATGAAGGTGCAGGTAGAGGCAAAATGCCATTCGAGACATCCTTATGTCATATGATAGGTTTGACTGTACATCTCCCCTAAAATCCTTTCTATAATATATATTAGTGCTATGTTATAGAGTCTCACTTTTAAATAAAAAAATTCTGTCTCCAAAATTAGAGTATAAAAGAATATATGTTGTAATAGGAACAGTTTCAATTGAATCTGGCACAAAGACATTAGCAGCAGATCCTTTAAGCCCTGTTGAGAGGTACGTACGCACACACACACCATGTCTCACTATCTTTGTGGGGACCGCCCAATGCAATGATGACTAATGTAGCTAATTAATGCTACACCTACCATCACTAACCTAAACCAAATCTTTTGCAGTTTCTGTAAAAAACCAGTTAATGCTGTGGGGACAAGCAAAAGGTCACAATGAAAATATCAGATCTTTCTATCCTTGTGGGGACATTTGGTCCCCACAATGTAAAATATTCATCATGCACTTTCTTATGTGCTCGATCCTGGACAGGGTCGTGGGAGAACCGGTGCCTAACCGGCGGCAAGGGGCGCAAGGCAGGAACGACCCTCGACAGAGTGCCAATCCGTCATAGGGCACATGTGCTCACACACTCATACACACTCACGCAACAAGGGCACTTTTAGAGACCCCAATTAACCTAACATGCATGTATTTGGACTGAAGGAGGAAACCGGAGCACCCGGAGTAAACCCACACGAACACGGGGAGGACATGCAGACTCTACACAGAAAAGACTCAGGCCGCTCCATCTGGGGACTGAACCCAGGACGTCTTGCTGTGAGGCAACAGTGCCACCTACCAAGCCACCGTGCCACCCACAATGTAATCTAATATATTCAAAATCTAAACACTTCACATTTTCATGGGAGATTAGATAGAAAGTACCAAATGTATGCCCCTCTGCTGAAGATCAGACCCAGTATAATCGAGTGCGCACACTGCACAGTGAGAATGCTGCATGTAGCAATTATAGAGAATATAGATGGAAAAGTGGCACAATGATAGAGCACTGGCCTTGAGAGTGGGTGTAGACTGATTAGCACTTTGGACTGTACATCGATGGCTGCGAGTTACCAACATAGCAAAGAAAAAGTTGTCCATGTTTAATGCAGTTACAGTGCCTATAGGAAACGTCCATAATCCCATTTGTCTCATTACGTTACACCCTAACAATTTCCAGCTTTACTTACACATTATAAAATCAAAGTAAAAATAATAACCTGTTTTTGATTAATTATTAAAGTTTAATTAGTAAAATACTAGTAGAGTAGCCATTATAAACTTCTTCAGGTACTGTCATTTGGCTCCCGGATCTCACACACCAGACTAACTAACTTTTCTGAAAGACTCTCGTTTGCTCTCCTGATGTCAAGTGGCAGACAAGACCAAGATCCACTTTTTGGACTCAAACTTCTCAGGATTAAAGGGAAAATTGATGCCAGTTGATGAAGTACACTCAAAATATTGATAAAAAAGCAGCAGCCCATCGCTAGACAGCTGATGATTGTCAGGTAGTTCACCTTCAAGCACAACATGACACTGAACACAACAGCAAAAAACAATGAAGTGACATTAGGAAAGGAAGGTGAACAGCCTTGAATGGCCAAGTCACAGCTCTGACCTAAATCTGACAGGAAATCTATGGATGGACTGAAGAAGGACGTTCGTTGCCTCTAACCATGAAATTTGACTGAACTTGAAGATTACTGCAAGTCAGCAAATAGTCCCCAATCCAGGTGTACAAAGCTGGTACAGTCATATCCATACGGTACTAACTGCGATAATAAGGGCAAAAAGTGGTTATATGAAGTATGGAATCAGGGCACTGATCAGTTTTCCAACCCTTCTATACTAGTTTTTCATTCATTATTAATTAGAGCTGTTGGTTTTTTTCTCGACCACTTTGGAAATCGTCAAATTCAGTTCTCAATGCATTTTGGCTAGAAAAATGTGTCTCGGTTCTTGTCGTTTGCTTGGTATTCGGCGCACTTGCTTAAACTTGTAGGAGTCCAGCCACGTGACTCGTTTCAGCCGAAACTCGATTCATGATTCACGAGTCATGATTTACTACAGAGTGATTCAGGTTCACAATAGCCCTCTGTGTTTATCTTTATTTATCTACATTACAGTATTCTCAGTGAAAATAAGTCTCCATGGGTCCTAAAAAGGTTAGTTTATAAGGGTCAACTGAAAGCAATACGGGAACTGAATGCTCCAGAACACAGTCTGCAGTTAGCTTAGCAGCTATGCTAGTGCCCCGAGTTCATCAATAGACCCTGATGAACTCGGGGACAGTTCAATAGACAGTTCATCTAAAGTGTTTTGCTCTTACTTTTCACTTTAAATCCAATACTCAGTAAACTACATGGGATTTTTCAACACTTTATCATAAAATAAGCTTTGTATTAAGGATTCTGGCCAACTAGAGGATAATGTAAGTGTTTTAAACATTAACTTACTTATCAGTACTTATTATAGTATTCTTTCCATATCTCCACTATGATACAAACACTCACTACTCATTACACTGCTCAGCTCATAATACATTTAACTTATGATGGATTTGTTGGAACATATCCCCATCAGGGAGCACCTGTACAATACATCTCCATTAATGTGAATAATGCATTATACAGTGTGGATTTTCTGGGGGTCTGGAACGATTAACTCACTTTACATTATTCCTTATGGAAAAAATGTGCTCGGTACTCGACAATTTTGGTTCTCCACAAGCCTTCTGGAACGACAAGGTACCACTGAACTTGAATGTTGTAAAAGAAAATGTGTATGTAATAAAACTGGAATATACTTTAATGGGTTCTGATTTCAGTATGCTCAGTATGTTCACCCTTCATCATCAATGGCTGTTTGTGACAGGAGCAAGATTATAACGTTATTAGTCAGACAGGCTCAGTCAGTGTGTGCGTGTGTGAGCACATTACCTTCTGCAGATCAGTGTGCATGACTGGAACGCAGAAATGGAAGAAAAGATAATCGACGCCTCCATTCTCTTTCCAGTCCATGAGCTGCCGTGTGGGCGGTGCCATGTCCAGTGGGGTTGACAAGTCAGAGTAGTCTTCTAGTTGAGCTCTGATGGCCTCGTTAGAAAGTTGTTTTAACTGATCAACCACCAGCTTCCTTTTTCTGCTCCCTCTTTTTCTCTCTGAACAAGCTGAAAATAAGGTTCAAGCCGTGACTAAGATAATGTGGCCCAAAGAATCAAAGAATCCTGAGAATCCAAAGAATCCTGAGTATTTATTAACAGTCTGTCAACCATAGAGGAGCGGTATATAGTAATGAAGCAGAAATACTTCGTTGCTGTATTTAAGTACATTTTTGGAGTATTTATATATCTACATTTACAGCATTTAGCAGACGCCCTTATCCAGAGAGACTTACAATTGATACAGTCTTACAATCCAAGCAATTGTGGGTTAAGGGCCTTGCTCAAGGACCCAACAGTGGCAGTTTGGCAGAGGTGGGATTTGAACCCTGGACTTTCTGGTCCATAGTCCAATACCTTAACCGCTAGGCTACCACGGCCCCTATAAAACTGAACTGGTAGGGGGCACCAGGAGTTCAGTTCAGTTATACATTACTAACTTTACTAGTTAAGTACTGCCAACGTCAGTAAGTAAAAACTTGTAACAAGAGAATGAAACTTCTAACTTTCCCCACAAGCAATAAGAATCTATTTCCTATTTGCATATTCACAAGCTATATATAGAACTGTGCATTTCTGTCATCCAGCACCCTTTAGAACTGCCGCTTGTTATGCAATACAGTCATACCTTGGTTCTCAATGCATTTTGAAGAGAAAAATTTGTGCGGGCAGCAACCAGCTGAGCAGCAGCGCCCTGAGTTTGCCAGTGGACTAAGCATTTTGTTTTTATTTTTCCACCTTCAATAGATTATCTACTAAAATATCTCGGTTCTCGACCACCTCGGAACTTGTCGAATTTGGTTCTCGGTGCATTTTAAATAGAAAAATCTGTCTGGGTTGTCGTCGTTTGCTTGGTACTGAGCGCACTTACTTAAACTTGTATTGAGCCATGTGACTCATTTCAGCCAAAACTAGATTCATGATTCACTATTCAGTTTCTCAGTGATTCAGCAATTCAGATTCACAGTAGCCTCAAGCAGTGTTTTTCTTTAGTTTTCATCTACAGTACTGGATTCTTAGAGCAAATAAGTCCCAATGGGTCCTAAAATGGTTAGTAATGACAACCAAGTGAATGGAATCCCCTTGGCTTTCAGGCTGCACTTAGCATTAACATTAACTAGCCGCCCTGAGTTCACCAATAGAGTAAGTGCTCACTCTATTGGTAACTTTATTAGACTCTACTAACCTTATTATGCTTACTCCATTACAGTAAGTGCGTTTACTTTTCACTTTCAATCCATTACTCACTAAATTACATGAGATTTTCAACACTTTATTATAACATATGCTTTGTCTTAATGATTTAGGCGTTTTTAAGTGTTTTAAACAATAAGGTCGGCTCCGCTATGATACAGTATACACCATCTTAAACTCCTCAGTTCTCCGGAATGTATCCTCATCATAAATCAGGGAGCACCTGTACAATACAACTCCATTAATGCATATAATGCCTTATACAGTGTGGATATGAGGATCTGGAACGGATTAATTCAATTTACATGATTCCTTATGGGAAAAATTTGCTTGGGACTCATCATTTCTGTTCTCGACGAGCCTTCTGGAACAAATTAACAATGAAAACCAAGGTACCACTGTATAAAATGCGCCTTGTGTTAACAATTTTGCCCAATTTTAGGTTAATGAGAGTGCTTGGCATGTTTAAGGTAGGCACCGCTATGACATGTACAATATGAACTCCTCGGTTTACAATACATTTAACTTATAATGGATTTATCGGCATGTTACCCCATCGTAGGTCAGGGAGCACCTCTACAATATAAGTCCATATAACGTGTTTTCTGAGGGTCTGGAACGGATTAATTCAATTTGCATTATCCATTATGGGAAAAATTTGCCGTTTCGGCACTCAAAGAGCCTTCTGGAACGAATTAATGAGGAGTATCAAGGTTCCACTGTATACATAAGTTATATGCCGTTCAGAACAAGTTGTTGGTAGTTTGTGGTTTTGCCAGACGAAAGTTACTGCAGAGGAAGGGGAAGCTTGACCCCAAGTTCCCTTCTCTGTAGTAAAGAGTTTTCCTTGCGTCAAGATTTTGGCCAGGAAGAAGCCGATATAGTACTTCCTCTATAATATCAGACTAACGGACAGTTCAACAGCCTGTGTTATAAGGGTGACGCCAAGTGTCTAATCTCTGTATACACCCGTTTGTGATTGTTGCATCCTTGCAATAGGAACTCACGTGTGACGGCGACCGGTTCAAGGGCAAATCCTTCCTCTGCGTTCGCCAGCAGTGTGGTCTCATTCAGTCTGGGAGTTTGTGCTAAGGCATCAGAGGTAGAAGTAATATCTGCTGCATGTTCTGTACCTGGTTAAAAAAAGAGTAAAATAATATTTTGCCACATAACATGTTTTTATGGGACTGTGGTGGCCTTGTGGTTCAGGTACTGGCCTATGGACCAGAAGGTCCAGGGTTCAAATCCCACCTCTGCAGCAAGGCCCTTGAAGCACAACTGCTTGGACTGTAAGATTGTACCAACTGCTCTGGATAAGAGCATCTGCTAAATGACATAAATGTAACGTAAATGTACTTCCTCGGCCATTTGCCCCATCTGTGGCAGTGCTAATATTTGAGCATTTATTAGGCAGCCATCTGCAAAGTTACTTGCAGTTGGTACAATCTTACAAGGTACAATCCAAACAGCTACAGGTTAAGGGCCAAACAGAGACAGCTTGGCAGAATCATGAGCTTTCTGGTCAATAGTCCAGTACCTTAACCGCATCACAACCACACCCATACTTCGTATTTTCAGGATTGTTAACCAGATGTAGCACAGGTTTATAAATAGATTAAGGATTCCATGATCTATTTTCCAATGCCCTGAAGCAATTCTGCATAAATATGGGCCAGGGTTAGGCAAGGATGATACTCCAGGAGTATAGTGCTGGTGGTTTCAGCATCACTGTTCAGCATCACAGCTGGAATTTAATACATTCCTTGAAAATTAATTTGCGTAAATAAATGATCATTTCCTCTATTTACCCATTTCATTAACAGCAGTTGGTGGGGGTGTTGCAGGAACCTCTGGAGAATCTCCATAGGAATCAGTCAGCAGAGCATTCTCGTTAGCATTGGCTATGAAATCTGTACAGAGAAATATTCCAAATATCGGCACACACACGTTTGACCTTCAGAGACCACATAGGTATGTGCCGGTTAACAACCATTCACTTTAACATCCAGGGTCTTAAGAATTAAAATGTCTTATATACATGTCCATAAATGTCTGAATGACATTAAAGTAGTACGAGCGACCCCTTGGGACACCTGCTGACAGAAAAGAGAATTGCAGGCAGTAAACAACAAGGTCATGTTCCTTTCGCTTTTTTAATTTTATAAAAGGAACAAACATAAGAATTACTGTAATGCACAGTACTGTACTAAACGTTTTCATATTTGTTTGAATTGACATTATTGTTTAAAATAAAACACTGTGGAAAATATCTAAACTACTGTGTGACCATGGTAAGGTTCTGTCAACGTCCTGCTTCATAGAACGTAAAGTGGATGTTGAACTGCGCATACCTGCACAAAAACACATACATTTTACTTCATTTTCCAAATCTGATGATTTACAACAGTGCTTTAGGGCCACTGAGCAAAAATGTTTTGGTTAGATTTCAAGAATATAAGTCGTAATATTTTGAGATTAAAGACTACATCATCGTGCCATTCAAGAGGACATGTAGTTTCACAGGACAGGACGAGAATGACACTAAAAATTATTTATCCAGAAGGACTAGAACTGCATGCTCGGCCTCTCTGCCAGCATCAGTAGCGTACAGGAACCGTGGCCCCAACGCATTATGGCACATCGATTCGTATGATAAACACTGTCATGTGGATGGAAGCGTATAAGACACATAAATCAAACGAAGGTTCAGCATTTCGACTTTATTCTCAAAATATTTGACTTTATTCACAAAACACTACGACTTTATTCTTGAATCAGGAGTTAATCTTGAAATATTACAATTTTATTCCCGAAATACAGTGGGGCAAAAAGTATTTAGTCAGCCACTGATTGTGCAAGTTCTCCGACTTAGAAAGATGAGAGAGGTCTGTAATTTTCATCATAACTACACTTCAACTATTAGAGACAAAATGAGAAAAAAAAAATCCAGGAAATCACATTGTAGGATTTTTAAAGAACTTAACTGTAAACCAGGTTGGAAAATAAGTATTTGGTCAATAAATTTGGTTCAACTCAATACTTTGCAACATAACCTTTGTTGGCAATGACAGAGGTCAAGCGTTTCCTGTAAGTCTTCACCAGGTTTGCACACATTGTAGCTGGTATTTTGGCCCATTCCTCCATGCAGATCTCCTCTAGAGCAGTGATGTTTTGGGGCAACACGGACTTTCAACTCCCTCTACAAATTTTCTATGGGGCTGAGGTCTGGAGACTGGCTAGGCCACTCCAGGACCTTGAAATGCTTTTTACGGAGCCGCCACTCCGTTGCCCGAGTGGTGTGTTTGGGATCATTGTCATGCTGGAAGATCTAGCCACGTTCCATCTTCAATGCTCTCACTGATGGAGTTAGGTTTTGGCTTAAAATCTCACGATACATGGCCCCGTACATGGACTGTGGTAGCCTAGTGGGTAAGGTATTGGACTATGGACCAGAAGATCCAGGGTTCAAATCCCACCTCTGCCAAGCTGCCACTGTTGGGTCCTTGAGCAAGGCCCTTAACCCACAATTGCTTGGATTGTAAGACTGTACCAATTGTAAGTCGCTCTGGACAAGGGCGTCTGCTAAATAATGTAAATGTTCTTCCTTGTAAAAATGTTCTTCCGTTCATTCTTCCCTTAACACGGATCAGTCGTCCTGTCCCCTGTGCAGAAAAACAGCCCCAAAGCATGATGTTTGCACTCCCATGCTTCACAGTAGGTATGGCGCAACTCAAAATTCTTCTTCCTCCAAACACAACGTGTTGAGTTTTTACCAAAAAGTTTTATTTTGGTTTCATCTAAACACATGATATTCTCCCAATCCTCTTCTGGATCATCCATATGCTCTCTGGCAAACTTCAGACGGGCCTGGACATGTACTGGCTTAAGCAGGGGGACACGCCTGGCACTGCAGGATCTGAGTCCCTCTCGGCATTACTTTGGTCCCAGCTCTCTGCAGGTCATTCATCAAGTCCCTCTGTGTAGTTCTGGGATTTTTGCTCAACGTTCTCATGATTATTTTTAACCCCATGGGATGAGATCTTGCGTAGTGCCCCAGATTGAGGGAGATCATCAGTGGTCTTGTATGTCTTCCATTTTCTTACAGTTGCTCCCACAGTTGATTTATTCACACCAACCTGCTTGCCTATTGTAGATTCACTCTTCCCAGCCTGGTGCAGGTCTAGAATTTTCTTCCTGGTGTCCTTCAACAGCTCTTTGGTCTTGGCCATGGTTGAGTTTGGAGTCTGACTGTTTGAGGCTGTGGACAGGTGTCTTTTATACAGATAACGAGGTCAAACGGGTGCCATTAATACAAGTAAAGAGTGGAAGACAGAAGAGCTTCTTAAAGAAGTTACAGGTCTGTGAGAGCCAGAAATCTTGCCTGTTTGTGGGTGACCAAATACTTATTTTACCATGATTTACAATTGAATTTTTTAAAAATCCTACAATGTAATTTCCTGGATTTTTTTTCTCATTTTGTCTCTCATAATTGAAGTGTACCTATGATGAAAATTACAGACATCTCTCATCTTTCTAAGTTGGAGAACCTGCACAGTCAGTGACTAAATACTTTTTTGCCCCACTGTATTTTGTTTACTCTCAAAATCCAACCAAAAACATTTTTTTGGCCCTACAACGCCATCGTAGATGATTATACTGTTTCAATCAGAGAGTGGTGTACAGCAGTACCAACGAGGTCGAAATTCATGCCTTCATCACCAAACCCATCGCCAGTTACACTGAGACTGTGGAAACTTGTGTCAAACAGTCCCTTATGAGACTGGGCTTCATCTCCTGTTAAACAGAAAAAAATACCTTTAATGCATGCCGGTTTATGCAGTCTGTACTGGAATTTTCCATTCGCTCAGGCTGTGCTGATGCTTAAAAAAGTCTTACTCAAGTCATCCATAGTGAGAAAATTGCTTCCAAAATTTTCCTTCAGAGTGATTTCTTCAGTGCGGCTCTGGTTCAACGAGAAGTGATCAACTACATCAATGGCGCTGGAAGAGAAACATAATCAACTTAAGCTCTGTTTGTTGCAGCATGGAGAGGAATGGTGGAAAGAAACAGAAACAACTCAGAGAAATGTCATCTGTGTTTGTCTGAGGGCAGTCGTAATCAATAGTTTGTACTTGGGATCAGGCAGCTGTAACTCAAATTCAGCAAAATCCTCTGGCAGGGTAATGGATTTAAGCATGGCCTCCATCCCCTCTTCAGGTAGATCTGTCTGTCCTGTTATGACAGAGAAACAAAACAGCTGCTTTCAAGAGAATTCATTCCTGTTTTTCCACTTCTCTCCCAATTATGATGTCCTACTCCCCAGTCTTTCACGGATGGCCTTATCTCAGCGTACGCTTTTCATCAGCAGGCGGAAGACAACAAGAGAATCCACCACCAAGCCTCAAACACCATCCCACAGCTATGTCATTTTTTTTTTGTATCTCAACCACTGTAATTGCTTCAACCAGCCCTCGTGCCAACGAAAAACCTCTCTGGTTTCCCACATCAGACTGGGTCAACGCTTAACCTCCATTCATCAAGATTACCCAAAAATAATTAAAAGAGCAATGAGGGTGATGTTTAAATTATGCTACAATATTAACAAATACAGGTAGTCCCCGACTTACAATGGATATACACTCCGCCAAATCCATCCTGAGTTAAATTTATTGTAAACAATAAAGTTTAATACACCGCCCGGCCAAAAAAAGGGTCACTACCTGGATTTAAAAATGTTCATCTGTTTCAGAAGGGTCAAATTGTGAAAGACACAATGGGACTTCATTTTGTCCACCACAGAGTCCTGACCTGAACTCCACTGAGAATCTTTGGGATGTGCTGGAGAAGACTTTGTGCAGTGGTCCAAATCTCCCATCATCAATACAAGATCTTGGGGGAAAATTAATGAAACTTTGGATAGAAATAAATGTTGTGACATTGCAGAAGCTTGTGGAAACGATGCCACAGAGTGCCGACATCAAAGCTATAGGCGGTCCAACGAAATAGAAGAGTGCGAGACCTTTTTTTATTGGCCAGGCAGTGTATATACAGTGGTGCTTGAAAGTTTGTGAAGGCTTTAGAATTTTCTACATTTCTGCATAAATATGACCTAAAACATCATCAGATTTGCACACAAGTCCTAAAAGTAGATAAAGAGAACCCAGTTAAACAAATGAGACAAAAATATTATACTTGGTCATTTATTTATTGAGGGAAATGATCCAATATTACATATTAGTGAGTGGTAAAAGTATGTGAACCTCTGGGATTAACAATTAATTTGAAGGTGAAATTAGAGTCAGGTGTTTTCAATCAATGGGATGCCAATCAGGTGTGAGTGGGCACCCTGTTTTATTTAAAGAACAGGAATCTTTCAAAGTCTGCTCTTCACAACACATGTTTGTGGAAGTGTATTATGGCACGAACAAAGGAGATCTCTGAGGAGCTCAGAAAAAGAGTGGTTGATGCTCATCAGGCTGGAAAAGGTTACAAAACCATCTCTAAAGAGTTTGGACTCCACCAATCCACAGTCAGACAGATTGTGTACAAATGGAGGAAATTCAAGACCATTGTTACCCTCCCCAGGAGTGGTCGACCAACAAAGATCACTCCAAGAACAAGGCGTGTAATAGTTGGCGAGGTCACAAAGGACCCCAACGTAACTTCTAAGCAACTGAAGGCCTCTCTCACATTGGCTAATGTTAATGTCCATGAGTCCACCATCAGAAGAACACTGAACAACAATGGTGTGCATGGCAGAGTTGCAAGGAGAAAGCCACAGCTCTCCAAAAAGAACATTGCTGCTCGTCTGCAGTTTGCTAAAGATCACGTGGACAAGCCAGAAGGCTATTGGAAGAATGTTTTGTGGACGGATGAGACCAAAATACAATTTTTTGGTTTAAAAGAAAAGTGTTATGTTTGAAGAAAGGTAAACACTGCATCGGGCCATCTTAAGAGTACCTATAGCGTGCGTTTGTGCCAAAATCAAATATATCAGTTTGTGTAAATGTAAAGTGTTTGCATTGCACAGCACATAAATAATGCAGTACTTGTGGTTACCTGGTCGAAAAGCTATTTTGATTTTAACCACAGCATCATTGCAGTCTGCAAGAAGATACTTGGCCTTCCTAGAGTAGATCCGCACAACACCCAAGAGCAGGTGACCAGATGTTCGCAGACCAATCTTTATCTGAGTGTAAAACACGAGGGGAGACACACATACACAAAGAAAGTTATCACTGCATTATAACACAGATAAAACCAAGACCATAAAATGTATTTAATCATGATTTTTCACTTCTACAAACAGAACTCTGTTACTGGTAGACAAAGCTAAAGTTAGATCATAGATATTGCTAGTAGTGTACTTAAATTCTTTAAAAATCCAACAATGTGATTTATTGGATGTTTTTTCTCATTTTGTCCCTGATAGTTGAGATGTACCTATGATGAAAATTACAGACCTCTCTCGTCTTTCTAAGTAGGAGAACGTGCACAATCAGTGGCTGACTAAATAACCGAGTAAAAACTTCCTTTTCTATTTCTGAAGAATACAATTCAAAATAATGCTTACTTAATTCACTTAATATGTATGGGAGCATGATGTATGATTGCGCCCTCTGGTGTTCAAAAATGCAATTTGCAGGCTCAGTTAACCGAGGGGACGAGTATTTATCGCCCTCTGATGCGCTCTCAGCAACGGTAAGAGGACTGGAAGTCATGACAAAGCAACAGCTTGAGTTCAGCCAGAATTACAACTTGTTAAGATAAGATAGATAATCTGTCCATCTATTGAAACAGTCTTGATGTTACATTTTTTGGATTAAAAGTTCTCTTTAAGCCGGATAGTGTGCCGTGCCAAAGTGCAAAAATAGTTCAGGAACGGTTTGAACAACATAAAGAGTCAAGGTGATGACTTTCCCTTCAGATTCTCCAGGTCTCAATCCGATCGAGTCCCCACACTTGCTACATACAGGACCTAAAGGATCTCCTAATAACATCTTTGTTCAAGATACCACAGAACACCTTCAGAGGTCCTGTGGAGTCCATGCCTCGACAGGTCTGAGCCTGACCTACACAATATTAAGTGTGTGTTTATAATGCTATGACTGACTGGTGCATTTGTGGTTCTAATTTGATGCTTGATGAGGCTTCTGTTCTACTGGAATAACGACGGCTCAGAGATTTGTTTTGTGTGTGCAGGGATTTTGAAATTTTATCCTAAATGTCAATATTATTGCATTTATTTATGTGCACAGCTACTGACTGTGTTGAACACACACTGGCTATTTTCAATTTATGTCTCTGAACATGCACTCAGTTTTTTTGCTTATATGTTTATTTTTTATTCCTTCCCCAAACTTAATGTTATATAGTAAAATATCTAAGCTTTGTTTAAAAAGCTTTAATATGCAAACACAGCAACAAGTTCAGTGCCTCATACAGTACCTGAGGGGAGATAATATCTGTGATGGTTGTTTCCAAGTTGCATTCAAACACCTGAGCTTTGGTTATCTTCTTCTCCCAGTGGGCTGCGAGCCAGATCTTGGCTAGGGATCCTCGTTTGGAGGTGAAGAGTTGTGTAAAAAACTCCATCCTTAGACAGAAGGAATGTTCTCATTCAGTTGCCCTTCCTTGTAGATGTTCGTGTAGCTGTTGAAGTGGTCAAATGTCATAAGGGTGCATACAAATTCAAATCTAGAACAAACAAGACAGGTTTAATAAGGTTCTTACTACAGCAGCCGTACAGTTGAACCCCACTATCTGAACTCTTGCTATGTATGCGGTGTTTTTGTATGTGCTATAAAAACCATTAACCGATTCAAACATTTACGTGGAGAACTGTCTTGGTGAGTGAACATCAATGTAACACAACATAATGTAACATAACTGTGTTCATAAAGGGATGTACATGGTCAGCAATACTACTTAGGTAAGCTGAAACTAGCCAAGACACCAGCACAAAAACACATTCAGCAAACCTTAGTGGAAAAATTCTGCAAAAACAGCACCTTTAGATAGGAAAAGCAATGGACTGCAAATCATAACAAATGCTGTCACCAGCTACATTTAGAAAGACATGGTGCCAATTCAGACTGTTGAGAGAGATGGGTTCAAACAACTTCTGAATACTTTAGACCTAAGCCATACTTACACTGCCAAAGTATCGTTACGTTAAAATCCCAGAATATATCGAGATATTTTTTTCAGTATCGCACACCCCTAGGACATAACAGTTCAGTTCAATGTTTTCAATGTATGCATTAAATTTAAGAGACTTCAGTTTATTCAAAACATTAACAAACTGGACAATATACTTAGCGACCTGTTTCACGAAAGTTTACTTTTGCCCATTAAAATAATCTAAATTATTTTTTTAAAACGCGTCACGCTGTAGCAGTGCGCGAGACATTTAAAATGGCTATCGAGGCTATGCTAGCAACCAACCAAAACAAGCTAGCTTGTTTTACCACCAAATTCTTGTTTACATCAACATAAAACAGACGTTTTGCAATATTTATATAACTGTCCATCTGAGACATAATATTTTTACAGTTAATTGTGCGACCTACCTGTGACTGTGGGTTGTTTATTCGGGGTGTAACGTTTAACAGGTAGATTCACGATAATCCCTCAATACATTAGATAAAGTAATCAAGCTCGCGCATCCCGCTGCTTCTGCTCGCGTGCAGAGAATTCAAATAAAAATCAAGTTTTATCCCCATTTAATGCCCTACTTGTTATTTTTATGTAAGCAGATTGTCACAATCACATAATGATGCTTGTTTTCTTTTAAATTAATCTCAATCAGTGTCGCTTGCGTCATTATTGAACGATGTTGTACTATTACGGTACAGGTCCATCTAAATATCTCACGTTGGCGTTTTATGTGGTAATAAACTGACACGACAACGCTGTAAATAAAACACAGATGGTATATTCAGTATATGGAATAAACTAGCTAAAACGGCGTCCCAAACTACACGAGCATAGTGGCTTAATCTGCACTTAAACTAAATCAACACGGGCGTTAGGATAAACTACACGACGCTTTACGGTAGCGTGTAGGGACGGTGTACAAAGTTCAGCTCTGTACAGACACTTTGAACACAGGATTTAGAGCCGCAGCTAAATAAAAACGACTCAAAAGAAAACTGGTAAAACATTAAACATCAAAATGTTTGCTAAGTTATTGCATCCCAGGAAAAAATCCCATGAATTATTTCACAGTTGTACTATGAATTTTGGTGGTAATTTGGCCACTTCATGGTTCTACTGTCAAATTTCACAGTACATTTTTTCCTGGGATAACACAATGTTTAACACAACACAGGTCTATGTATATACTGTGTGCAGAGTAGTTTAACACTTCATTCATTCATTATCATAACCTCTTTATCCACTTCAGGGTCGCAGGCAGCTGGGACCTAACTGGTGGCACAGGGCACCAATCTATCGTATATACACTCACTTACTCACACTAGAAAAATTTAAAGACATCAACTGACCATAGACATATCTTTTGAATGTGGGAGGAAACTGGAGAACCCAGAAAAATCCCACACAGACATGGACAGAACATGCAAACATGCAAAGAGTAGAGTCTGGGCCCTTGGCAACTGAACCAGAGAACTCTGGACCACTCTGTAACTTCTTTAAATATACAGAACTGAAATCCCAAATGAGCCAGACTGCAAAAACATGATTAAATGTCTAGTGGATGTCATTGCAAAATAGCTGCTCGTGTACAGTGACATCCTCCAGAGTGTGCTATAGGACTGGTAGATCGAGAGCTTGTTCTGTAACAGAGTAAGTTATTAGTTCTACAGTTCAAGTCTCTCTCTCTCTCTCTCTCTCTCTCTCTCTCTCTCTCTCTCTCTCTCTCTCTCACACACACACACACATATATATACTTCATACTATGAAATGTATGAAGCAAAAATAAGTAATCAATAAGAAAAAGCAACAATCACCCCAAGCCAAATCATTTTAGAAGTACTGTAATTTTATTTTCCACTTGGAGTTGCTTTTGAATGACTCTGTGAACAGGAAATGTATGCAAAGCCATAACAGTTGTTTTTTTTTTTTATTTCTGCACTGAGAAATTGATTAAGTGCTTTGAATAATTGAAAGGATGGTAGTATGGGGGAAAAGTAAGAAAAGGGAAATGAAGGAAAAATAAAGAAAATGATAGAGAAATGAGAATAAGGTGCCTGGATGGGATACTAGTGGCAGACTTGGCTTCAGGGCACTGATGCCTTTCCTCAGACTGAAGATCTTCTGAGCTGAACTTGTTACTGACTCAGAGCACTAATAAGGTACACACATACGCATACTAAAACCAAACACTAACACTTGCCTTGGGCAATAACCTCACAGAAAATGTGAGTAGAATATTGACAGTTAATGTTAAGTTAAGACGATGAAGGAGCTGTGTGTCTTTCCCCTGACCACAAATCAGAGAATATGAGATTCTGCTGGGAAAGTTCATTGGAGCAAACCCAAATCTGTGTTTGGAAAACAAAATTATGATATAAAGCATTAAATATAGATTCAGATTTGTACATAAAATATGGTTAATGTTGACTAAATATAGATTTTATTTAAATTGCATAACACTGCCTCGGGTAAACACAAAGGTGGTCTGGTAAGAAATCACAACCTGAAAAGACCTGAAAAGCCTTGCTCAATAGCCCAGCAGTGGCAGCTTGAACTCACAAATTTCTGATTAGTCCAGGGTCATAACCACTGAACCACCAAGGTTTTTAACCTAATAAGTCAAAGCTATTTTATACAATAAATATCCAGCACTGTGCAAACTTCTTAGACCCCCATCAGATTTTTTTGTTTTAGCAATGGTGTAATGACCACATATAATTATTTCTCAGTCTCTTTATTAAGATATAAATAAAAATGCAGGAACTCATCCTAATTCATTCATTCATTCATTCATTTTCTTATCTGCTTAATCCTTGATGTCAAGACAGAAACAACCCCAGACAGGGTGCCAATCCATCGTAGGGCACATAGATTTGCAATTACACTAAGGGCAATTTAGAAATACCAATTAACCTAACATTCATGTCTTTGAATTGTTGGAGGAAACTGGAGTATCTGGATTAAACCCACGTGGACATGGGGAGGAGATGATTGTGAGGCCAGGATCAAAAACCTCTGCAGCACTGTGCCACCCAATACAAGCAATATGTACACGAAATAAGAAAAAAACCCACACACACACTTTTTAGAACAAAATAGCTTCTCCAGGAAAGTGCTTAGTGTGACCTAGCTGAAAAAGTGTTTTTTTGGGTGCTACCCTTCCAAAGACCATTCCTGATCAAGCTTCTTTGGACTGTACATGGGTCAACTTTGCATGCTAATGAAGCTGCCAGATGCTGCTGTTGCTCATGTAAGGAAGTATGTTCCGGAGACTGAACTAAACACTGGAAAAACTAACACAACATGCTGCTTACTCATTTCGTTAGAAAATCAGCACGGATCAAGTCACTTGGTTTATGGGTTGTGTGGTCTTAATACCTGCATCACTGAGGATCGCAAAAAGGACAACTGACCTAAATAATCCTCAGCAATTGACAGAATCGGGGTACTTATATTTCTTTGTCTTTCTTCATACAGCTGAAAATGACCAAAACAAATCTGTCGTCATTCCTTACTTCTCCATGCTCTGACCCACTTTGTACAGTACAAGATCCTGATTATGGGGGATTCCACTGAGCCATTCCTAGAGCTTTGGGTGCTTTAGTATTTTTTGGCTTATAAATCAAAAAGAGTACATCCTGAGCCAGCCAGTCAGCATGTGAAGCCTACTTCAGTTTATTCACTAAAGCTGTTCCTTTGCAATGAAACCAGAGTACTTTGAAGCAAATCCATGACAAAAGCACCATTATTGTTTGATTCATTCATTATGTAACTGTAAGTTTGCAATTTTATCCTATGTTATTTTGAAGCCCAAACACAAATGCAATGTATATTTTTTATAGATCACGAAATCAAACAAGGAAGAACAAATTTAAACTAATATTGCATTTCCTGAAGGACACAGTATGGTTATGCAGCTAAAGTGGATCCCAGTTGCTAGGCTATTGTAAAATGATCAATAAGGTTCAACAGTTTTTGCAGGTTGTTGCTATGGTGTTGCTAAGTGGTTGCTAAGGTGGTTGCTATGTGGCTGCTATAGTGTTGCTAGGTGGTTGCTATGGTATCCCAGGAGGTTTCTGTGGTGTTGCTAAATGACTGCTACAGTGCTGCCAGTTGATTGCAATGGAATTTCATTCAGTTGATATGATCTTGTTTAGCAGTTGCTAGGGTGTTGGTCAGTGGTTGCTAGGCAGTTGCTATGGTATCTCAGATGGTTGCTATGATGTCTCAGGTGGTTGTCAAGGGGTTGCTGTGGTACCCTATGTGGTTGGTGGAGTGCTACTAGTATATGTTTAAGATTGTGATATGAGAAAGGTACCAAAACTTTCCCACCCCACCCAAGCCTATGGGAAAAAAATCAGCAAAAAACTGTTAGTACATGGAAACCGTGTGTTGAATCAAAAAGTTGTATACAAGTCAGAATCGCACAAACACATGAATAATCTGGAGTTAAAGCGGTGTCGATATCTCGAAAATTGAGCGACAAGTCACGTGGCAAAAATCCTGCAGAAAAATAAGAAAAAGGAGAAGAATAATATAAATCAGATAACAATATAGTTGTAACCATAATACATCTACTCATGGAG
This sequence comes from Ancistrus triradiatus, assembly GCA_025084515.1. Lineage (NCBI taxonomy): Eukaryota > Metazoa > Chordata > Actinopteri > Siluriformes > Loricariidae > Ancistrus > Ancistrus triradiatus. Next base: position 35,706 of record JAJAGP010002272.1, on the reverse strand, counting down.
CATTCAGACCCAGGATCCTCTAACGAGACGGAAGCATTCAGCAAATGCACATCTGAAACCAACACATTGATACAACTGAAGCCTTACCACACCAGAGGCAGGGTACGGACCAGGGAGGCTCAGCACTGATTAACAGCTCTCTACCGCTGCTGATTATGGCATCAGGGTATAAACAGTGGAAATGGTGCATTGGTGGTTGGAGTATGGTGGGTTGAAGGGTGCAGTCCCCCCCCCCCCTTGACAAAAAAGAGGTCTGTGCATGGGCCTGGAATCAAATACAGTTCTGTCAGTTTGTCTGCTCTGTGTTTTTGTCCTATAAATATATCTTTGGCCTTCATTCACTTATCCTGAACTTTTTCCAGCCATATAGCAGTTTGAAAAAAAGTATGACAGATTTTTCTTTCTCTTCCCCTCAGCCATAAACAATGACCAAGGTTGGTCTGTGACAACAAACAGTGACATAATGCATTGTCTATGAGCAGACAGTGAAATGTAGCACCTACATTAAAAAAAAAAGATTTTCACATTGAGTATACGCAAACACTTTGGATTATAGTATAGTATAAATATTTACAGCATTCAAACCATCAATGAGTGTGCAAAGTTCTTTCAAAAGAGTGCAGGGAGACTGGAAAATGTAACCAGATGCGGTTTTCATGATTAGATACAGTCTTAGTAAATTGGAAACTGCATTTTCCCCTCAGGTTATTCTCAAGGTACATTTTAGGATATCGAGCTTTTATTCAATTTTCAAGATGCCTAAAAATTTGTTCACATTGTTTTCCAATAGATTTTAGCCATATTTCAGATAGACAGAAGACTGACTAGATCTAAATACAAAAAAAAACCAATATCATTAGTGACAATGCCCTGAAATAAAAGATTTTATTTCTTTTACACAGTGAGCTGGAAAAGAATCTAAACTAAAAGCTGACAAATTTGACAAATTTTTTTGCATTTAAATTTGTGTCTTCTGAATGACGCGTAATACATTTCATGATTGATACCTCACATGAACAGTGATTACATGTTACTTCTCTAATATCTCCGGAGAATTTGAAATTATTCTCGCTCTTGATCTGCTGCTGCTAGAACAGATGCACTGGAGAGTAAAGGAACAAGCAGCAGTTTTAATTAGTTTGACTGGTCAAAGCTAAAGTACTATTCTTCTTTTTCTTGTTGTTGTTCTTATTCTTCTTCTTTCTGCAATCAGAAATTTAAACACTTTCTCCTCCTACAGCTTTTGAGCTACTTGCACATCGTAGATCCTATATCTGAATAATGTGTTTGTGCTGACATTCAGTTTTCCTACAAATTTAATTTATAGTGATTTTTCCCCGTAGGGAATGAATGGCTGAATGTTGGGGTGACTGTTGACATTTATATTCCAACTGTCTTTTTTCTTACACGCCCCAAGCAGCCACGAATGTCCTCCCTTCTCACTGTTCCTTTTAACCAGTATTAGTAATATACAGTTAACCAAGGAATTACCATATAGCCATAAATACTGGGACAGCTACTGTTTCATAGCTATCTCTCTCTCTCTCTCTCTCTCTCTCTCTCTCTCTATATATATATATATATATATATAGAGAGAGAGAGAGAGAGAGAGAGAGAGTGGTGTGAAAAAGTGTTTGCCCCCTTCTTGATTTCCTATGTTTTTGTGTGTTTGTCACACATTTGAGTTTTTCGAAACATCAACCCAATTTAAATATTAGTCAAAGACAACACAAGTAAAGACAAAATGCAGTTTTTAAATGAAGGTGTTTATTATTAGGGGGAAAAAAATCCAAACCTACATGGCCCTATGTGAAAAAGTGATTGCCCCCTAAACCTAATAACTGGTTGGGCCACCCTTAGCAGCAACAACTGCAACCAAGCGTTTGCTATAACTTGCAATGATTCTTTTACAGCGTTGTGGAGGAATTTTGGCCACTCATCTTTGCAGAATTGTTGTAATTCAGCCACACTGGAGGGTTTTTCAAGCATGAACGGCCTTTTTAAGGTCATGCCACAGCATCTCAATAGGACTCAGGTCAGGACTTTGATTAGGCCACTCCAAAGACTTCATTTTGGTTTACTTCAGCCATTCAGAGGTGGACTTGCTGGTGTGTTTTGGATCATTGTCCTGCTGCAGAACCCAAGTTCGTTTCAGCTTGAGGTCACGAACAGATGGCCGGACATTCTACTTCAGGATTTTTTGGTAGACAGCAGAATTCATAGTTCCAGTTATCACAGCAAGTCTTCCAGGTCCTGAAGCAGCAAAACAGGCTCAAGACCATCACACTACCACCACCATATTTTACTGTTGCTATAATGTTCTTTTTCTGAAATGCTGTGTTACTTTTATGCCAGATGTAATGGGACACACACCTTCAAATTACATTTTTTTTTCAGAAAAATAATTATTATCTGTTCAATTTTACATGACAAGTTAAAACAATGACAAGTTTTGGCACTTTTCCAGATGATCCACTAGTGTTTTTCTGACGTAAGGCTTTAATCCAAGTCAGGTGTAGCCAATTTCAGATTTTAATAAATGCTGTGACCCTTCAAGCCCCTCGGGGTGTTGTGCTTGCACTTAACAGTCATGGGCTCCTAAGCAGCTGACTGAAGATCTGAAAACAAAGATAACTACTACTCACAAAGCAGAAGACAGTAAAAAGATGTAAAATCTTCCAATTGCAATTTGCCCAGTTATTGTACAGTTTAAACAATCTGCACAGTTTAAATGTTAGTAAAGTCTCTGATAGAACCTCTCGATGGCTGGTCAGGTATGCAAAGGAAAACCACAGGTTTTACACGCACTCTGGTGGTACTCACACTGTGAATAAGTCTCATGCTTTAGCCTATTCAGATTCCAGATTTGAACAATATAGTGAATATGTGGTCTCATATTAAACACAAACTAATTGTGAAACATTTTTCAACTTCTCATCAACTGTTTGAAGCCATTACCATTGAGTGTAACAACTCAACAGCCATTACCATTGGTAGACAGCAGAATTCATAGTTCCATTTCTCACAGCAAGTCTTCCAAATCCTGAAGCAGCAAAACAGCCCCAGACCATCACACTACCACCACCATATTTTACTGTTGCTGTAATGTTCTTATTCTGAAATGCTGTGTTACTTTTACGCCAGATGTAATGGGACACACACCTTCCAAAGAGTTCAACTTTTGTCTCGTCAGTCAACAGAATGTTTTCCCAAAAGTCTTGGGGATCATCAAGATGTGTTCTGGAAAAATTGAGACAAGCTTTAATGTTCTTTTTGCTCAGCAGTGGTTTTCGTCTTGGAACTCTGCCATGCAGGCCATTTTTGCCCAGTCTCTTTCTTATGGTGGAGGCATGAACACTGACCTTAACTGAGGCAAGTGAGGCCTGCAGTTCTTTGGATGTTGTTGTAAGGTCTTTTGTGACCTCTTGGATGCGCTCTGGGGGTAATTTTGCTCAGCCGGCCACTCCTGGGAAGGTTCACCACTGTTCTATGTCTTCGCCCTTTGTGGACAATGGCTCTCACTGTGGTTCGCTGGAGTCCCAAAGCTTTAGAAATGGCTTTATAACTCTTTCCAGACTGATAGATCTCAATTACTTTCTTTCTCAATTGTTCCTGAACTTCTTTGGATCTCAGCATGATGTGTAGCTTTTAAGGATCTTTTGGTGCACTTCACTTTGTTAGGCAGGTCCTACTTAAGTCATGTCCTGATTGAGAACAGATGTGGCAATAATCAGGCCTGGGTGTGGCTAGAGACCTCATTTGTGATAAACCATAGTTACGTTATGTTTTAACAAGGGGGGCAATCACTTTTTCCCAGAGGGCCATGTATGTTTGGATTTTTTTCTGCCTTAATAATAAACACCTTCATTTAAAAACTGCATCTTGTGTTTACTTGGGTTGTCTTTGACTAATATTTAAATTGGTTTGATGTTCCAAAACACTTACGTGTGACAAACATGCAAAAAAATAGGATATCAGGAAGGGGCAAACACTTTTTCACACCACTGTTTATATACTGCTCAAAAAAATAAAGCGAACACTTAAACAACACAATATAACTCCAAGTGTTTCGTGTTCCATTTATCTTTTTGAGCAGTATATATATATATATATTGTATTTTCCGGGCTATAAACCGCACCGGCTTATAAGGCGCGATATCAACGATCGACTGCTAACGGATCTATTTTCATACATAAAGCGCACCGGGTTATAAGACGCATTAAATGAAACAAAACTCTTAAGTTCCCTCGGAAGCTCAGTTTGGTCTTTACCTGGCACAGGGCGTCTTCTTGCTTCCTCCACTTCCGTACCATTGATTCGTTAATGTTGAATTCTCTTGCAGCTGCTCTATGTCCATGTTGTACTGCGTGACCGATAGCGTTGAGTTTGAAATCCGCTTCGAAAATGAATGAATGAATGCACACACGGTAATGGTGAAGCACATACCATATTACTCCGCCATGATGCGCACTACGGTTGCCGTAAGCTTCGTAACTTACCAAGGCCGTGCTAAAACATTTTGACAGATTTATGAGTGCCGTGTACCATCTACAATCGGTTCTAGGTCAGAAGGCTCAACCAGAATTAATTCATACATTAGACGCACCGCATTTTAAGGCGCACTGTCGACTTTTGAGAAAATTAAAGGATTTGAAGTGCGCCTTATGGTCCGAAAAATACGGTATATATCTATATCTATATCTATATCTATATATATCTATATATATATATCTAGAGAGAGAGAGAGACAGAGAGACAGAGAGAGACAGAGAGACAGAGAGAGAGAGACAGAGAGAGAGAGAGAGTATATAGCTTTTATTTTTTTCGCATTTTGTTATGTTGAAGCCTTGTGCCAAAAAAAAAAAAAAAAAGCATACAAACAACTTCCCACTATCATTTTGCATTCAATACCTGAGAAAGTGAGGACAGAATGTAATAAATGTTTGCAAATTTGCTAAAAAGGAAAAGTATTCAGACCCTTTGCTATGAAAATTGAAATTTAGCTCCAAGGGCATCTCATTTCTCTTTATCTTCTTTGAGATGTTTATACACCTTCACTGGAGTCCACCTGTGGTAAAGTCAGTTGGTTGAAGATGATTTGGAAACACACACAGCTGTTTATATAAGGTTTCACAGCTAACAGTGCATATCAGAGCAAAAATTGTAGCCTGTAGAGGTCAGAGACAGGATTGATGTTTTTTTTTTATTTAGCACAAGGCCTCAACATAACAAAATGTGAAAAAAGTGAAAGGGTCTGAAGACTTTCCGAATGCATTGTATATATAGTTAAGTTCTACTTAAACCTATCATACAATATATCTGTCTGGTAGCTTGTGGTAAGTCTGCCTTGCCATATTCGAACATTATATGTTTTATGAACATTGTCTCAAATGGCATTCAACTTCTAGAAGCTCACTTGTCCTTATTTAGGAAGGCAGAAAAACGTAGTTGTGCAACCAAACTGTATATTCATGAGTATCCATAGCTGAAGATGTTGTTGGTTGTTAGTAGTTTCCTGGGCATCAAATGTAGTAAACAATTTATTTTATTTGACATATGTAAAAGGACATGTTCTTCATGGAAACTGTAAATGTGGTTTGTACTTTGTTCTGGAGACAGTTAACCAAAAGGTGACTTTCATAATCTTGGAGAAACTTTTAAGGTCTAAGGGACTCCAATGTCTGTGAATCTTAGTAGCTGTTCCTCAAAGTACTCTTAGTTGTCTCCTTATGTTCAGCCCACATAAGTTCTGCCATCTTGAAACGGAACGTTCTTGCAGATGGTGATATAACATCCCACATAACACTGAAGAGTAATATCTTTCATTTGCTTTTCTTCGTTTCATTTCATTACTTTGTGACTTCCACATCGTGTTATACATTGCAACCCAAGCAGTTCAGTTCAGGATTAATAAACGCTGCATTTTGCTCCGAATCAGACCTTCAGGGCACTCATAAGAAATTAGCGTGCATTTTTTCTAACATCTGACTCACAGTGAGTTCGGTTGGTGTGGATCCAATCAGCACACAGGCACTCCGTTGAAGTGTTACCTGCTTGTAATGAGAATCTGCCTCAGTGCTGAGCAGACATGCTTCATGGCTTTCTGGCAGTCCAATGGAGAGATGAGTAGGGTTGCGGACATTGTTGCAGCTGGTTGTTTGGGGGTTTGGATCCTTCTCTTCAGGCTCATGACTTACTTTGCAGGGGCTCGAACACATTCGTCTGCGGATTTCTGCTGTGTCATATGTCAGAGACTTGCGAAAGTTGGGCTTGAAGAGCAGATACACTACAGGATTGTAAATAGTAGAGGATTTGGCAAATATAGCTGCAAGGGCAAAGGCAATGGATGGGACCTCCTGTGGGTCACTGAATGCTGCCCACATTGCTACAATGGTGTAGGGCGTCCAGGCACTCAAGAAGCCAAAGCATACTGCCACTGAGAGCTGTGAGAAAGGACAAAGAATTAACTTGGTTTAATATGACAAATTAATATAATTCCATTGCAAATTAAAAGTTAGATCATTACTCTGGTTTCATTTCATCATTTACTCAACGATATGTAATATGATATTCATCCAAATCAAAAGATAGAGGAAGATCTAGAAGATCCAGTTGTTCCCAAACTTGGAACCCCCCTACTGGGTATCTAAGAAAAGCTTTTGAGGTTTCTCCATGGAGTCATAACTACTTCTGTGAAGAGAACTGTCGGAATGTGACATCAGAGTCGGGAGTGGTGGGACTGCAATATGGACGCATGGTCAGTCAAAGGTTTTGTTTAACTATTTATACAGGCAACTTTCTTCAATATTTGTGAAGCAGCATACCAATTTGAGGCAGCCCAGTTTGCTAAATATATGAATAGTGCTTGGATTGTACTGACTGGCAACAGGAGTGGGTTACCTCATGCTGGCTTACTTAGTTTCCTTCTCATGCCTCTCTACATCTAGTTACCCCAAACAGATCTGGGATGTCAATACAAGACTTTAATTCCAGTCAGATATATAACATATTTCAGCACCACATACGGTCCAGATCAGAATTGAAATGGTCTGATTAAATGTGTAATTTGCCATTTGCACTGCCATGGAAGAAACAATTCATAAACATGAGTAAAAAATGGGAATTCAGCCACTTTGTCCTTGCAGAATATCAGTGCCATATTCATCACTGAATAGAAGATTGAAAGACGAGTAGATTTAAAAGAAAAAATTGTGTAGTAACTCCAAATACAGTATATTTTAAAGCCATTCTGTCTACGCATTCAAGAATATTAGTGACAGTGAGAGTCAGAAATTCTCACGCCAGAAGGGCAATATTTGTATTCCTTCCATATTCACTGTGAAATCATTGGCAATTATGGAAGTGTATAATGCGATGGCTAAGCGGTAACCAAGGACAATTTAAGGGTCATAAAAACACAAATTGGTGCAATGGAAGAACATAAAAGATATTTTGGGTTGGCAAACAGGAAGGCCAAATAGATGTCTGGGGCAGCTAATGCTACCTCACAGACTTCTTGCACCTATCTTTGTTCAAGCTATATATGACTATTTTCCCATAGCTCCTGGCCCACTCACCTTAACAATAAGAGAATGTGCGTTTGCTGTCTTCGTCTGTGGCGACACATGCTGCTGTACAGCCTGCCGTGACCCACGTACGGTGAGAAGGATGAAGGAGTAGGAGAGGAAGATGATAGTACAAGGAAGAATGTAGCAGAAGATAAAAAGACAGATGATGTAGGACATGGCTAGGGCGTCATGGTTAGGTGCACTCCTGAAAGAACAGCAATGACAGAGAGCAGTCAACCAAAACAGTTGATCACATGTAACTTGATATGTATTAGTCAAATGGGAATGCTAAATATCTTACAGAAGCAGCATGGAGTTTGAACAGTACATCAACACAGTGTTACATTAACCATTTCAAGGTCAAATTTATTTCTATATATTTTTTACAATGGAGCATTGTCTCAAAGCAGCTTCACAAAAATAGGTCCAAAGTCCTATATTTTGATCCTATATATCCTATATACAGGAGCAAGCCTAGGGTGACAGTGGCAAGGAAACTCCCTAAACGTTATATTGAAGAAACCTTTGGAAGACCAGCCTCCTAGGGCAGCCTAGATGTTATATGTAAGAATTAGTTACTCAATTAATAAGTCTAGTATTTGTTAAATAGTAATTGTTTAAGAAGCAGAAGCTACATAAAAATTAAAGAGAGAACATATTTAAAAAATATATAATAATAATAATAATAATAATAATAATAATAATAATAATAAGCTTATTTTGACTATGATAAACTGAACAGAATACCACAATATTGTGAATTGTATAATATATATAGAATATACAGAGTATAATATATATAAAATATAAATCTATAAAATATTGGAAAATAATATGAGACATTCCACTGAATGGGTGGTATTTGCTTGTTGTAACTATTCATAATGACTATGGCCAATCTCTGGCAACTTTATTTTATTTTTACATGGTTTCTCTGAGTTTCTACTGAGTTTTCAGTGCAGAATTAGCAAATGCATAACATTTAACCACATGGCATCCATACTACTAACATTAGGACACTGAGAACATTCTAATGATTTCATGAACTGAATCTCCAGAGAAGGTGGGTCATGCAGCAAGACAACGACCCTAAGCACACCAGTCGTTCTACCAAAGAATGGTTAAAGAAGAATAAAGTTCATGTTTTGGAATGGCCAAGTCAAAGTCCTGACCTTAATCCAATGGAAATGTTGTGGAAGGACCTGAAGTGAGCAGCTAATGTGAGGAAACCCACCAACATCCCAGAGCTGAAGCTGTTCTGTACGGAGGAATGGGCTAAAATTCCTCCAAGCCGGTGTGCAGGACTGATCAAACAGTTACAGGAAACGTTTTAGTTGCAGTTATTGCTGCACAGGGGGGGTCACACCAGATACTGAAAGCAAAGGTTCACATACTTTTGCCACTCACTAATATGTAATATTGGATCATTTTCCTCAATAAATAAATGACCAAGTATAATATTTTTGTCTGATTTGTTTAACTGAGTTCTCTTTATCTACTTTTAGAACTTGTGTGAAAATCTGATGATGTTTTAGGTCATATTTATACAAAAATATAAAAAATTCTAAAGGGTTCACAAACTTTCATGCATGTTCTATGTAAATATTATACCACTAGAAAATGTACAAGACTGAGAAACATGCTAGCAGTGCGCTTGCTAGCAACTTGGCTGTAAATTTCACATTTCTCACTGTATGACCTTTGTTGTGAATAAAATACTAATTTCCATGAAGTTTTTAAAATTATTTAAAAATACACTTCTGTGGTTTTAAAAGCTGCTAGCTCATATTCAAAGATATACCAGAGATGTAGCTAGCAATTACCACTACAACACAGTATATAAACATGAGGACTGTGGTGGCACAGTGGTTAAGATACTGGACAATGGACCAGAAAGTAGTAGGGGTTTTGCATGTACAAAAATGAGGTAGGAATTTCATAAAAAATAATAGAAATGCATTCCCTCTAGGTGAATATTTGCTATCTAAACCAATTTTCCTGCAATTGTTCATGCTGTGTGTTTTATTTGGTGGGAAGGGTGGCAGATAAAACATGGTAGACAGTGCACCTGTGAGCAAACTCAATTCATTAAAGGGGTTAATGCCCGCCACTTTGTTCATTCTTACCAGTCTATGCAACATGCTGTCCCATAGGGCTCAGGTCCATAGCGGCCCCAGTGTGCTAATGGACCAAGAGCAAACACTGAGGCATAGCACCAGATGCCTGCTATCATCACACATGCATGGCAGGAGGAGAATTTGTTACCTGTAGAAAGAGAACAGAGGTTTATAAAATGGCATATGGAAGTAACAACTGTGAAGACAAAAATGAAATGAGGAATAAACATAAGCGTTGTAGTAATGTTAGTTTTTTACCATGTGAGAACAGGCTAACCAATAAAACTTTGTTGTATGTCGTGTATACAACCACATTAATGCTTTTTCCACAGCATGGAAAAGATGTTTTAAACACTAGCACTAAATCTAGGTGTTGCATCAAATCATTCATTCATTGTCTTATCCGCTTATCCTAATCAGGGTCGCGAGAGAGTCGGTGCCTAGCCGGCAACACAGGGGGCAAGTCAGGAACAACCCTAGACAGGACGCCAACCCATCGCAGGGCACATACACTCACACACTCATGCTGTAAGGGGCACTTTGGAAACACCAGGAATGTGGAAGGAAACCGGAGCACCCGGAGAGAACCCATGAAGACACGGGGAGAACATGCAAACTCCACACAGGCAGAGTCCAGGGTTGGAATCAAACCAGGGATCTGCACCACCACACTGCCCTGTTGCATCAATTGTATTACATTATTTTTCTTTTATCTCCCTCGGGCGATTTTTTTCTGCTTTAGCTGGTAAACATAAGTGTAATTGTGCTAATCTTATGTGCACTAAACCCCAAACTTGATTTAAATCCAGGATAGAAATATCCACCTTCAGACATCTCCAACACATTTAATAATCTGCCATTCTTTTACAACTCCAAAATTCATTTATGTTTTAATACTTTTAATACATGTTCTCATACATATTTTATTTAATCTTATTATATCAGTTCAGCCTTACTAACTCAGTCAGTTTCTTGCATTTCCCTTCTGGCTCACTATTACTTTTTCTCCCCTTGAATCCTTAGGTATTTGTGAGTGGAATTGAGGACTTTTCTTCTTTTGAATAAAAAAGCATAGTCTGACAGCTTCATAACTTCACAAAGCTGTGAAATAACAAACTTCTAATCTCTGATAGAGGTTACGGCAGGCTACAGCAACACAGGTGCAGACTGTTTTAATGTACCAGTAATAGCAGAAACTAGCACGGATTACAGAGTAATGTCTCAGGCACATAAGGGATTGGAGTGACTTTTTAAAGTAAGCGATAAATACCATGGATAGGAAAGCAGACTTTGAGACAGCAGACTGATGAGAGAGCTGTGAGGTTGGACATGCTGGATAAGCCAAAGAGAACCCCACATACTGCATAGTACAAACAGGTCAACTCTCCAAACAGCCAGCTTTGGGAGCAAAGAAACAGATTTATGTCAGAGCAGTGTTAAATGAGATATGCAGTTCAGTAAAGAAAAAGAGTAATTAAGAAAACCTACTATAAAAACAATTATTTTGCAATGTCCATGTTACCGACTGCATTCATGTTATTTAGCAGAAGACAGAGCAATTTATAATTAAGTTGAGCCACTGAAGGACCTTCCATAGCAGTTTGAACAACCTCCAGAGCCATAAGGCCTTTTCACACCGAGTTCATTTTTACACATGCTGGCTAACCAATCAGAGCTTGGTTGTCAGGCAGAACAGCTCATCCTGCTAGTAGCAGAGCACAAGAGATTATAGGACAAGCAACACGCTGACTATAAAAACATGGATATTAAAGAAAAGATCTGGTGGAATATAACTAAAGGCTGGAGAATGATGGTGATAAACCTCACAGTGACTGGATGGAACAGTTTGTTTTCTTATTTATTTAAGTGCATTCTAATCTGTTCATGCCTGTTCATCTGTTCAAGCTTCTTGCACTATTCTTCACTGGTGTCTTTGTTTTTTTTACATGATGCTGACATAATGTGTTTTACTGAGCAGCCTGTGTAATCGTACAATCACTTTTACAATGTACATAAACATGTGAGTGCATGTACAGTTTCTATTCCTTTAAGCAAATTTGAGGATTAGTCTGTGATTGACAATTGTTTCTGTAACACGATAAAGATAATGTCTGTTCAGTCATACAAGACCAGGCTCCTATCTTTTTGAATGGGAGAGGCCTTTTTATCCAAAACGGAAAAATAAATTAATGTTTAAAATGCGTATATAGAATCACTGGTATATTCTGACAAAAATTAAATACCTTATTTGCGTTGTTTAAATAACACAGACAAATACAATTTAAAAGTTATACTGGCTATTGCGCATGTGCATACCACCACTACAAAGGGGCCAAGACTTGCCACCCCCTATCCGACACATTTACTAATATTGGTTCTATCTAATGATGGGGCTGTGGGACTGTGGTAGCCTAGCGGGTAAGGTAATGGACTATGGACCAGAAGGTCCAGGGTTCAAAATCCCACTTCTGCCAAGCTGCCACTTTTGGGTCCTTGAGCAAGACCCTTAACCCACATTTGCTTGGATTGTGAGACTGTATCAATTGTAAGTCGCTCTGGATAAGGGCATCTGCTAAATGCTGTAAATGTAAATGTAAATGTAATGGGGCGGAGCTTCTGTACTATAGACTCAGTCATATTTCAACCAGTGACCAGTTTTCTCCTTATATAACGTCTCTCATAACAGACATGTAGACATCCAGCATAGCAGGTCTAAAGTAGGATTAATGTGCCACCTACTGACGGTCTGAAACTTGTCGGCTTAGCGGAGTAGAATTTCATTGCTGGCAATACATTTGTTACATTTTAAGCTTGGTGAGGGCTAGAAGAGAGGTTGGATGAGGTGAGGTTTGCAAGATAAAGGGGGGCGAGATAACGAGGTTAGACTGTACATTGCATGCAAAATCCAAAGTCATGCACAACACCTCCTATATCTCTGGTACTAGATGTGTTAATTGGATTCAGTTTTTAGGCATTGGCCCTATATTGTTTGACTTGGGTATTCCGCAAGGAACCAAGAAGAAAAACTGTCATTACACAACAAAATGGCGTAGAAGCAGGCCCTGGCCTGGATTCACAAAAGTGTCTTAAGATAGAAAATCTTTCTTTAAGTGTTTTTTTCTGAACTTTATTCTTAAGAAAAAAGTAACAAAAAAATTGGTTTTCTTCAAAAAATGTCTTAAGAATTATCATATTTTTTATTAACTCTTTTCTTAAGAACGATTCTAAGAACAAGTTGTATTCTTGAAAACATTCTGAGCTTAAATGTCTCCTTAACCTTATGATAGACTCACACTTGTCTTAGGCTGTAAGAGTTTACAAGGTAAGCATCTAAAATTACCAAACTTTAAGGCCAATATTACTTTCCAAGGAGGATTTTTTTCCTGTTATTTCCTGCTGTTTCTTACACCATCATCTCTACTGTTTGTTTGCTAAAAATTTTTGAATTCTTGGTTTGATGGTTTTCCTCCATTTTGCTGTTCTCTGAGAGGATTAAACTATACAGCTGAAAAAATTGTCAATATACTTGTTGACAAAAAAACAATGCACCCAGATAGAAATGTCAGATTGCTGCAAAACTTTTCATGCAGTTATATCTCAGGCATATATGTAAATCAACCACAAGAGGTAGGAAAAGTGCTTCCACTGCCCTATAAAAAGGCTCTCAGAGGCTACTTTTGGGTAGCGTACCTCTTGACTGCTAGACACAAAACAAGGACATAATTAAAAAATCTTAAAGAGATAGTATTTGAGAATTGCATTTAAGAACATTCTTATGAACATTTTTTCTTGAGAAAGCTTTCGTGAATCTGGCCGCTTGTGTGTCATATGCTATGAAACACAAAAGATTAAAACATACTATATACTTAAATTCCACTAAAATTGTACAAACTCCCTTACTCTGAACTCGAGATGCACCAAAATTTGGTGCTGAAAACGACACTTTAGTTTTTTAGCTGAAAGAGAAAAAACCTTTGAAAAACGTTTATGTCAGGCTGGCCCACAGAGCAGAGACACAATGGAGATAGTGAGCAAATGTAATTTGGAGAACAAAGGCTTGAAGTTGGCACACTCTTAGAGCCCATGTATGGAATCTAAATAGCATCTACAGGATTGCATCACTGTTCTGTACCCATTAATCCCCTTTCGACATCCACATGCTCTTCACAACAGATACTATTTAAACAACATACATGTGGATCATGACTGCTTCAAACAAAGGCAAACAACAGGTGATTAAGGAATTGCAGTACAGGTCAGAAGGAACCAATATGCCAGTGAATGGGATCTGCAGGAATGTAGGGCTGAGTCAGGGTGCTTGAGGGCAAAAGTTTGTAGAAAACTTAAAAAATTATTTTAATTGTAATAAAATTGAGTAACAATAAACACTCTTGCCCTCTTGTGGCAAACAGTGCAGATGAGTTCAGTTTGAACAGCAGCAGATCAAGAGCAAAAGGTCTCTTTGGGTGGAACTTGTGAGTCAGTGTGTTCAAAATTTCAGTGTCGATTTCAGCTTAAAATCTTTATTTTGGTGCATCCCTAAAGTAAAGGATGAGGTGTTAAAGTGCTAATGAGGCACCCTTATTTTGGAGACAGACTTAATTTCAATTTCATTAAACTGACGAGACATCTGAGCCCTTAATTATATACTCCCTGGACCAAAGATTTGTCACCTTGTGTGTTTAAGGTGGTAGTAACGTCAGGTTCCTGCAGATGGAGTTCCACGAGGATGATCAGGCTATAAATACCTGCGGGGTGAGCGACGGGATTTATAGGTTGAGAAGAGGTGGTACAGCGGACTGTGGTAGCCTAGCGGTTAAGGTACTGGACTATGGACCAAAAGGTCCAGGGTTCAAATCCCACCACTGCTAAGCTGCCACTGTTGGGTCCTTGAGCAAGACCCTTAACCTACAATTGCTTGGATTGTAAGACTGTACCAATTGTAAGTCGCTCTGGATAAGGGAGTCTGCTAAATGCTGTAAATGTAAAATGTAAATGTACATTGCAGCGAATGTCTCGTTTGATGTGTGGAATGTTAATGATCGGCAAAACGTAGTGATTGTATTTGGGCGTCCCAAAGGCCATAGTATGAAGGAAGTAGTTGAATTTGCAAGTGTATTGAAGTGTATGTTCATACAGGTCTACCAGCAGTGGCAAGTATGTTTTTAGTTCAGATTAATTCAGATACTTTACAATTTTTAATATATAAGAATTCAATTTTGTCCATGCATAAATCTCCTTAATTTAAGCACACAGTATTCAGAGAGCTGACCAGTAGCTTCCATTACTTGTTAGCCACATGAGTTTTGTGATTCCAGTGCAAAACCAAAGAAACAAACTATGGACACTGAAGCATGCTGATCAAGTGGAAAACTGTATTACTTTTCGCTTGTTCTCTTAAAGACACTTATATTATGAGAGCAGATTATGTGTGTTTGAATGTGATACAGTGACATACTTGTGAGTGAATGCTGAAGGAATAGCTAGAGGAAACAGAGTCACAGTCATGCCAAGGTCACTGATGGACAAGTTTACAATGAAGTACTCTGCTGGCTTCAGTGACGATCTCTTTTTGTACACTACAAGCAGCAGTATGCCATTTCCCAAGACAGACAGCACAACTGGAGTAGAGAGAGATAGAAAGAAAGTGGAGAGATATGAATAATAATAAAACAAAAATATTCACATCTTCCCAGAGTACAGTTTTAAATCAGTTATGGTACAAATGAGTGCTGAATTTTTAAGTTTGTCGTGGTAGCGCTTTGAGTTCCACCATAAGTTGCAAATGACACCCACAAATCGGAAATGACATTACACAAAGTCTTGTTGTGTAACGTCATTTCCATAACAAAATGGACAGTTGCTGGCCTGACTCTGAAAGTCAGAAAAAGGATGAGCTGGTTATTACTTTTTTGGCCAATTCCAATTTTCTTTCTGTCTAAGAATTATAAATGACACCATACAGTTTTGTTCAACTTTTCTTTTAATGGAAACTTAATTGCTAAGAAAGATAGCAGACGCTGCTAGGTTGTGCTCGCTCTCGCTAGCTTTAGCTTTAACCTCTTTGCATTTGTTAGGTTTGTCAAATTCCTCATATTCAGCGGGGTGATGTTGTTTTAAATGTCTTATTAAATTCGCCGTTCCGAAGATTTTCTGAGTTGTTCCTTATTTTCGCTTCCACGCTGAAGACATTGCTGTGTCCAAAATAAACAGAGAGAGACTATTTAGTTGACTAAGGAGCACTCAAAACACCACTGAAAACACTTCCTCATCTCATAAACAAACCGTGAGTGGCTGAGCTCCATATACACAAACCAGATTCTAAATTAAAGTTAGGAAAAGCACTGTGCTGCTTATGTGTGACTATATTTGTGCCACTGTTGGCATTGTGTGCTGTGCAAGTGTAAATGTGATCGGAACTCAATCGGTTATACTGATCAGGCGATCACTGGTTATGGCCAATCACAGTAAAAACTGGCTGATTCCAGTCACTGGCCGGTCGATCGGTGCATCTCTATTACTGACTTTAGTAGCCTTTAGTATTTGTGGAACAAATCCTGGGCTTAAGTGGTGGGTGCACCTGCGGAAACATTATAGTCTAGTCTATGCAACAAGTAGTCTGCTCTCACACTCTTTGGCTTTCAGTGAGCATAGCCAAGCTGATCTGGGAACAGTCAGTAGGTCTGAGAGCTCAAGAGCTAAAGAACCTAGCTGAAGAGTTTTAATATTTAAGCCAGAAAGCTTCTTTTAGGTTTTGCTTAACACAGCAAAGGGACAGTAGATGTAATAAACAATACAGCAACAACTGAAAAAGCACACTCTGAGTTGCATGCCGGACTTGCAGTGCAGGCTGGGTGCCACCGGTAATGCCACACACACCCTGAGACTGCTTGGGGAAGCAGCCAATGCCAATACTCTGAGAAATGAAGAAGATGTATCAAAATCAGAGATGCTTTGACCAATTGTTATGTATTTACTGATCCAGCTGTTTGGGTAGCACTGTCGCCTCGTAAGGAGAAGGTCCTGGGTTTGATCCCAGGTGGAGTGGTCTGGGTCCTTTCTGTGTGAAGTCTGCAAGGGATTCTTTGTAGAAATGTGTTGTTAAGTGTTTAATGTTTTGCCATCTTGGGCTTTTTTCACCTACAAGAGTCTATTACAATGATGATATCTGATGGTGAATAGAAGCCATTGTTATTTCTCTGTGTTCCAGTGCAAGCCATTATGGTCAACTGGTCATTTTATCATGTGTGTATAACACCATAGCAGCCATCTGCTACAATAAGAACTGCTTGATATATTTGACATGCACAGATAGCTCTTTAAATTAAGAAAATGCTTACAGAAAATGCTATAAATGGTGCCCATGAGGATGTCATACTCCTTGGGGATTGTGGAAACGAACCGTCCATTTTCAGAGGCATTTCCCATCTGTAATAAAGAATGAACAGGACAGGTCAGATTATACATTCTGAGTCTGAGATATCAAACAGTAATTTGGACATAGAGTAAGAAGTAAGAAAAATAGCCAGCTGGTCATCTTTAAGGACATTACAATCTATTTTTAGATCACCTTGGATCATAATTTGACCAACCTTTTCTCACTAAATACTTATTATTTAATAAATAGTTCAAGTAAATATTTGATTTGAATGTCTCTGCACAAAATAACAAAAACACCACACAAAGCACTTTATTTTCAAGTGAATAAATCTCAATTAGAAATCACTGCATATGTAAGTTATACTGGCAGCATCTATCATCTATAAACGAGCTCCTATTATTGGCAGATTGACATGCAAGCTTTAAAGGTATTAGCAAAGTTCCACAAATGCCAGATAGTGGGAGCTCAAACTGTAGGTATACTCCATGGCCAAAAGTATATAGACGCCCCTTATAATTAATGATCTTTATTATTTCAGTCACACTCCTTGTACTTGCTTGTACTGAAAAACTCATGACTCTCAATGTGGGACTGTGGTAGCCTAGCAGTTAAGGTACTGGACTTTGGACCACAAGGTCCAGGGTTCAAATCCCACCTCTGCCAAGCTGCCACTGTTGGGTCCTTGAGCAAGACCCTTAACCCACAATTGCTTGGATTGTAAGATTGTACCAATTGTAAGTCGCTCTGGATAAGGGCGTCTGCTAAATGCTGTAAATGTGACACTTTCATATATTTTTACCCCCAAAGCTGGATTTAATGGTAGTGCTGCCTTTCAGAAATGTTTTGTACCAAAGACAAGCATAACATAACCCGTGTTATTGCAGAGTGCACAAAAAAAGCTTCTCTGAACAGTTTGAAATAGTGGAAGAGTGAACTGACTATGCAGCATTTGAGGTTGACTTTTAAATCTCATCCGATTAGTGCCATTCTATGAAAGTCCATAAAGAGTCAAAGTGGAAGTCTAACATGGCTTAGCTTTGATCCCCGCCTGAGGGCTGTCCTGGTACCCACTAATCTTCTAGCTAGGACATTAGAAGGATGCTGTTTGCTGTCTTTCTGCTTCAGAAGCGGCAGAGATATGGGGTGGCGGGGGTGTTTATGGCGACTTGAAAATGGCAGTGGTCTGTTAGTGGTTCCTTAAAGTTACTTGCCCACATTGTGACATTTTGCATGTACATTGGATTGGACATTTATTTTGTTAAATAAGACCCACAGGCTATGTCCATTTTCAACTTAACGCACATAAAGTACTCAGGACGGCTTTTTGAGAAACTGGACTTGTTTAGCCAAAAATGAAATGCACAATTTAATTAGCCTTGACATGTTTGATTTCTGTAGTCCCATTTTTAGTTTTGCACTACAACAAAGTGATATTGTAGCTAATATATAAGGCAATCTCCTTTTTAGGATCTAAAGCCTTTTAGGAAATCATTACATACTTGCCTTAAACCATGCTGAGTTGTTAATTAATCTCAGATTGATTAATGGGGTTTCGTACAGTCTATCAGGGATGTTTATGTATTAAAATGGGAAAAAGTACGCACAAATTGGTAAAGATGAGGATTTTACTGGCTAATAAGACCAAATTGTTTATAATGAGAACATACTGTCTTGGTTAGCTCTTTATACACAGAAGAAATGACTCCAATCATGGATGTAACTTCAGTGTTGATATTTGAACCTGGCAGTGACAAGTCTCCTTGCCAACAAGAAACGCAACTCAATCCTTGCCTTGCCAGAGGTGGAATACAAACTAGGGTGTCTCAGCACCGAGAGCCATCTCTACCACTGGTTTGTGACCCACGTCTGGTGATGTGAAGTTTGAGTGGTGTTTGAAACTGGCAAGGACTCGTGATTATGCAATCAATGTCACTTCAATTTCCTGTCTAGATTTCAGTTCTATTGAGTATCGGATTGGGATTTTGTACCCTCGAATGTTTGTTTTGCTCACTGGAGCTTTCAAATCTCGATTTTACTTTGACAGCTCTAAAGCGTACAGGCAGGTAATCTCCATCGACAAACACTGGCAGCAGACTTAGTTGTACTGAACACCTCAGTGACTCTCAATATGACACTTGATAGGTTGACACACTGATATGTTTTCAACCTCTCCAACAAGTCGCACACTCTCCCTCACTTTCCATACTCCTTTAATTTGATGGAGAGCTTGCCTTGCTTGCACAGAGTCCTGACGTGAACTCTATCCCACACTTTTGGCATGCCAACACTGAGCCAGAATTTATTGCCAAAATCAGTGCACCAATCCTCACAGTCATGTTCCAAAGCTAGTGGAAAACCATTTCAGAGGGGAGAAGGCTGTTATAGCTGAAAAGGGGTACAAAACCCATAACAGTACATATGTTTTTTTCCACAAGCTTTATAGTCCACTATGAAAGACGATTTGTACCACTTCTGCTTGAGCAGTATCCCTTGTTTTATTGTGAAATATATAGGAAGCCTTGGAGCTGTGTGTGTGTGAATGTGTGTGTGCAAAATAAATGACCTTGAGTGTAATCTCTCTGGCAGTAAGAGTACAGACTCTCCTGAGAACTTGCTGCCTGTCACACAACAGATAAGGAGCTGAGAGAGAGCAAGAGTTTGCACATGCAAGAGTGAGAATGACGACAGCATTAAGCCTTCAACAAAGAGCACGCCGTCATCGGTTATTCCTGTCCAGCATACAGGACCCACAGTGGAAAATCAATAAAAGTACTTTCAGGCCAAGATCCTTTACTTTGACTACATAGATCATCTCTCACCATCTACTAAGACATTTAGAGAAGTGGGTAGTAGTGACATCGGACCCATTTAAATTCTTTTGAAGTGTATGTAGTAATTATGATTGATAGCACCTTGTGTCATTTCTTTCCTAATACTATGTTACAGCTACTCTTGCCTTAATAGCAGTTCCCGACCGTTCCACCAGTTTCTGCTGCTCCAAATAGTCCAGTTGTGTCCAGTTGGACCACATCAAAATATCTAAGGCCACTCTCTCTTTCCAAAAATAGTATTCAGAAATTATTCAAAATTTCTGATTTAAACTTCATATATACTCATAGAAAAATTCATATTAATTTGACTACTGAATTTCTCTGCGCAATAACTGCAGCAGGATATGAAAAGCGTGAAGAATACCACCATCGATTATTTAGGCTGAACATTTACTTTAAACTCTTTACGCACAATACTGCAACTGTAAACCATGTCAAGTATCTTCTGTCAGTATTTCTCATGTTGATTTTGTTTTATTCTTACATTTCTCAAGTCACACAATCAACGAAAATACCATAAAAGGAAATATTGTACAAACAGACCTTGTGTTCAACCCAGATTCTACAACTTACAAGAACAGACAGTCCCACTAGAAACTAATGTGAGGGGTGGTGTTACGCCTCGACTGCATTATACGCATCAGTTCTGGTTTGATGGCTGTAGCTGTGACATACAATCTGGACCTCAAGCTGTTCTTGTTTAAGTCCTTTACATATTGCTGTCAACGGCAGGTTAAAAGAAATATTACAACATGTTGGCAGGCCAGTGATGCCACAGGCAAATTAAAATCTGTCCTCAGGATGCATTTGGCCCTAGGGCCGGACTTTGGACACCCCTGCCATAGTCCATGTGGACCTGTAGTAGCCTAGTGGTTAAATTATTGGACTATAGACCAGGAGGTCCAGGGTTCAAATCTCTGCCAAGCTGCCACTTGGTCTTTGAGCAAGGCCCTTAACCCACAGTCTTGTATTGTAAGGCTGTATTAGCTGTATGTTGCTCTGGATAAGGGTGTCTGTTAAATGACAAAAATGTAAACATCCAAAAGATTTCAATAGGACTGACCAGTCAACAACTTCAAATTTCATTTGGCTAGTGTTAGTTTCCATCCCAAAAGCATTAAGATGCTGACAGTCTTCTGACTCACTGTCTAGGTCTATAAATCTTCACAAGTATTAAAAGGCCCATGTTTCCATAGCACACGTTGTGTATGCTAGACAATCTATCTTCCTGCAACTAATGTTTCATACTTGTTTCAAGTGTTTCAAGTTAATTCATAAAGTCACCATGAGACAGTACTGACTTATTGCCTCATAACATTAACAAATGAAGTTCTATTTATTACAAACATGACAATGAGTGTTGAGCTATGGGAAAACTTGTTTAAACGTGTTAAATATAGGCTACGCCATGATATGTACAGTATCTATTAAACTACTCAAACATACAATCGTATGATGGATTTGTCAGACTGTATCCCCATCATAAACCGGGGTGTACCTGTAATTCCAATGTCCAAATAATTCAACAAAGAAGGTTTTATGAAGGTTCAGTAATACTTACACAGCTAGGCAAAAACAGATTATAGAAACACTATGATATTGTTGTCAGGAATCTGGATTGACTTGACAGCACTTGGTAATAATATAATAAAATATTCTCAGCAATCAAAGAGACACTGAACATTCCAGGAGTCAAAACTTTCTGTGGAATTCAGAACATGCAGTCCTAAGCCAGAACTTTAAAATAAATGATATTGCTTCACCACAATTGTTATGCTGTTACAAAATGTAATGACAAGAGCAACTGTCAAAAAGACAGATCAGCAGAACCCAACACTAATATCAGCAGTGCCAGACTGAGAGCAAGTGGATCCTTTACCCCACCATCCCTCACTCACATTATTAAACCAACTCTTTCTCAGATACAGAGACTGAGCACAGTAAAAGGCGGTCCATTGCCGGTCACAAGACCATCAGCAGGAACTTCTGACTGGCAGCGTTTGGCAGCGTATTTGGTTGATAACATGGTCCAAGGCCTGCAGGGCTGTTGTCCTGTCATGGGCCTTTCCAACACTCTAAAACACAATTTATATAGATTTTGTTAATTAATTAAATGTATATAATTGATATAATTTAATACATAATTTATATAGATTTTTTTTTTCATAGAATCAGACGCCAAACTGTTAGGGCTGATTTTTTTGTTAATTACATATTCAGTTCTATAGTTCTCAGCACAAATGAAGCTTTCATTATGTCAGTATTGTGAGGAGATGGCTTGATTTTGGACACAAATGCTGGAGCAACATGGTTTGTGCTAGAGGTGCTGGGATCGAAGAGCAGGTTAATGGGACAAAAATCATTAATTCATTCATTCATTCATTTTTGGTCAGGGTCACGGGAACACCTAGACGGCAGCACAGAGCACAAGAGAGGAACAACCCTAGACAAGGCAACAATCCATCGAAGGGCACATACACTTATACATACACTCACACTGAGGGCACTTTAGAAACACCAGTTAACCTAACACACATGTCTTTGCAATGTAGGAGGGAACCGGAGTACCCAGAGTGCGCGGACATAGGGAGGAAACACAAACTCAGAACCAGCTAAGTCAGAGGTCAGATCAAACTAGGGATGCTAAAGACTGCGCCACCATGCCGCCCACAAATATGACAATAGTGGAAGTGTGTGTGCTGCTTGTGCTGTCATGGATTGCCTGGGTTGTGAGAAGATCATGGGTTTCATGTACACGGTTCTAACTTGATACCACTGGTCAGTGCATGGAACTCGGTTCCATGCACTTGGAATTGGGTTCTCGACAAGCCTTCTAGAACAAATTACCAAGAAGAACCAAAGTACCACTGTAAAAACAAAGGAAATGTCAACCCGGCGATATGTTAACTGGGAAAACTAATGAAACAAGGTTCTAATCATGTCCTTGATCTCCCAAACACAATTTTGAGATTTGTGTTGCAATAATGAACAAAAACCATTTCCCTCTCTTTTAAACTGAACATTTAATTTACTTAGACTTTTCTTCAACACTATAATTCCCTGTCTTTGTCTTCATTTTCTCCAAGCTCTTCAATGTTGCTTTCTTTTTCAAACTTGTCTTTGTTTCCCTAAAGACACATACAGAACAAACAATTACCGTTGCCAGCTGTGCTTCAGAGAACACACAGCAGTGAGCGCCAGCATTTGGCACACTTAAATAGCCTGTAGCACAGCTGCATTGGCACTGATTTCCAAACAGTGTATTCCAAGGAGTTTAGTTATGCCGGCTTGAACTGCGGAGATCTGCTGGCAAAGAAGCAACACAGTAAGCCATGTTACAAATGTTTTCATGATTGCCAAAAGTACGTTTGTGACACCACTTTCAAGCCCAGGTGGTGCCCAACAAAGTAAAGTACAGTTGTGGGCTTCTTGGCACGGTTATTAATACCAGATGTTTGCTCTTCTGGCATCTTAAGCATCAGGTTGTGCTTTGTACATGTTAAAGATGTATATGTCCACTTGTTTTCCAGCTCCCCAGAGGTTATAACACATGTGGTGTTTCTCCTGTGTTTGTTCATTGCTCCTTCAGGTGAGGGCTGAGATTTGTTCTATCACATGATGCTGACCGGGGTGCCGCTGTGTTCCCTCTGGGATTACTAAAGTGATCCATCCATCCATCTATCAAAATGTATTTTAATACTAATTATACACACTATATCTATGGACTTGACTTTATTCAAATGTTACTCATTTAATCCACCTAGAAATAGACAACAGGTCTGTTTTCTGATCTGTTTGGATTATACAACTTGCTATACATTTGGCCAACTTCATTCTTAGTGACACTGAGCTTCAGAGCAAAATGGAAAATTATAATCTAAGATTACAGACAAAATAAAGACAACTGTTGATGAAGGAGGTTATTTATCTGTAGTCATGCTGAATATAGACATAAGTAATGACTGGCGTCTAGGCCGTGTGCCACTGTGCAGTATACCTCCAATGGAGGGGATGAAACAAGAGCTAAAATGTCATAGCTGTCGAGAGAATTTTGCATTCAGAGAGGTGTTGGTTGTACAGATCAGGCTGTTTGGCTTTGCTGAAGCATATGTTTAGCAAGTTCAGCTGCCAAAATAGTTTTATAGATTTAGTAGTCTTGAGTGAGTTTAATCTAGGTCAATAAACAAGCATGAAATAAAATAAAAAGCATGTATAATGTGAAACATAAGGCAATTCTGTTCGTCTGTAAGCTCCATCCATATCTCATTTTGTCTCACCATAGGAGACAATAAATCAAATCATTAGCACACAAAATCCTGTCCACTTCCATACCTCCAGTTACACAGATCAGAATAGGTAAAGATAAGTCCAATCATCATATTGTATTGTGTTTCGTTTCACTGTCAGTAAAGGCTTGGCATCAATTTGTATCTTGTCAAGTCACTTTTCAGGTAGACCATCATAACCAACCTGCCACTGTTGGGTCCTTGAGCAAGACCCTTAACCCACAACTGCTTGGATTGTAAGACTGTATCAATTGTAAGTCGCTCTGGATAAGGGCGTCTGCTAAATGCTGCTGTAAATGACCATGCCCTTCTAATTAGTTGATTTGGCTATTTCATCCACTCCCACTGCTAACAGGTGCATAAAATATCATTATCACATTTTTGGCAAACTCTGTGTTTGTTTGTTTTTTCCTCTTGAGAACAACTTTCCGTCCACGTTTTAACACGTTAATCTTATGTTGATCATCACCTCATCATTCACGCAAGAGTTCTTCAGCAACTGCCTTTAGCCTTTCAATACATGTGAGTTTTGGGGATTTTGTTGGTTTGTTTGTTTGTTTTTCCGATTCAGAAAAACTACTTTTGTGTGGTAGCTTCAAATGCTGTAGACGTGTATGCTGTATACAGCTTGGAGTTCACGTTGGACCTGTCTAATAACGTTATTTAATACAATAAGAATATAGCTGTGATAAACAGGCAAATATTCTGAAAATGTTTTTGTCGTGTATTATTAAGGAGTGTGTGTGTTTTATTGGCGATAATGGTCATTAATGAGGTCATCTAAAAATATTACAGTTAGTAGCTCATTCTTTCTAATCTATCATAGGATCTGTCCCTCGAATAGAGCTAAACACTGATCGTACAGCTGACTGATGAGACGAGGACAGATCAAATCCTCCAGATTAATAACATGTTGGGACAGAGCATCCACTTCCAAGATAATCCGCACCTTCTCAAACCAGCATGAAAATAAAAGGCTGTCATAATGCCATGAAACTCTGAAATATGTCAATGTATCCACACATCTGCTCATCTGTACCTACTGGTCTGCAGCACTAATTCAGACATAATGTGAATTAAGTGAATGAAGATGACAGAACATGCTGGCAAGACAAAGAAGTCAATTTCGAATGTCGTCGACTATATGATGATGCTGTTAGGAAGGAAAGCATGCTTTCTGACTTACCTTCCAGGGAGACACTGACTGTCCTCAGTTGCACTCATGGAGGCCACAGGATGGTCCTGGACAATCCAAAGGCAGGTACACTCCAGTATGATATGGGGAGGATGCGAACACAGGTTTGAGAGCAGTGAAGTAGGCAGACGATGTGAGGAAGAAGCAGCCCAGCATTTGACACACACACTTTCAGACAGACCAATCTGAGCACCAAAGCTCACACACATACACTCGCAACGCTGCCTGACAATAGACAAGACAAATCCAGATGTACACATGTGCTCATGGGGGTTTAATCTAACAGCTATGGAAAAATTTGTTGGTTTTATTTCCTTTTTAAAAAATCCATTTATAGATAGCTTGTCTTGTTATGGATTAATGAATGCTCTGCAGTTCTTCTTCAAAAGTAAGAAAAGTAGACTGAGATTTTATTTGTGTTTTATAAGGCAGATTATCCCAACAAGCCACACCCTCCAATTTAATCTGTAATTGGAACTTTTGGAGAAGTCAGTGATTCACATAAATAATATGCAAAAATTATAAATAAAATAATAAATAAATAAAATGCAAATTAGCCATTTGTTTTACAGAAACTGGGATGTGGCAGTACCTCTTTTCAGCCTTATGTAATACGACCAATCCAGCCTCCACCCTGGAAAACGCTGAGATTGGCCCACTGATGACGCATAAAACTCAGGAAACCAGAAAACCCACACCTAGACTTGTGTTATGGTGCCTTGAGACCCACACCTGGATTGAGATCAATGTCAGGAACTAAACGCAACTTTGGAACACACCCGAAACCTCACCTCGCCAGAGGCAGGCTTCAAACCAGGGTGATTTAGTGCTGAGAAGGTGCATTGTACTGCTGAGCCATTCTGGTTCATATATTGCACAGTGAGATTTCAGCTGTATTTTGAAGTTGCATTTGGTTTCTGGCACCAAGTCCAGGTGATATCTGACACATTAAGTCTACTTGCGGGTCTCCTGGTGCCAGAGTACAAAGTGTGGGCTTCTGGCACCCGAGAAGTTAGCTTTGTGTGTTTCCCAAATATTCAGCGCTCCTTGGGTGCTACAGAAACACTGTTAAACACATGTAAACAAGTTTTTAAAGCAATCCTCATGTCTAAACAGAAAATATATCTAAAACTTAAATAACAACTAATAATAAAACTGGTTATTAACAAAACAGAAAGTACAAATATAAAATAAGTCATAATGAGCAATGCATTTTTATAAAGTTTAACTATAAATTATAAATTTTAATGAAACTGAAACTTACAATGTACATTAAAAGTAATACTAATTTATAAATAAATAAAGTTAAAGCTAATAATAAAATAACTACAACATTCACATGTTGTACATAATGCTCTACAAGTCCTGTTTGTGCACTTTGTGGTTTATTGACAAATGTAGCACAGTATTCAACATTCAGATGTAAAACCCGAAATTGCGGCTGTTGTGGCTAAAATGAAACTGACTTGCTTGGTTTAGATGCAAGAATAGTACCCGACACTCTTGGACTGATAGCATGCTGATTTTTTGATGTTCTGCTGCTGGTGTGTTTGCAAATACCTGTCTGGCTCGCTCAACTGCATGCTGTGGTGACTAGAGGTAATTGCAAACCCTCAGCAGGGGGCTGTTTGGGGCTGATGACAGCCAGTTTGCAAAGAAATCAATTGTTTGATTCAACTCCCCACCAACACCCAACTCAGCGGGGTGTACTGCACGTTACGTTTTGTGACACGTTCCTCCCGCAAACAGAATTAAACATTTCTGTGACATGTGCCACAGCAACCCTTCTATCCCAGCATCTATGACCCAACCTATCACTCATTTCTTGTTTGTTCCTCATTGAACCACTGTCGGTAGGTATTTACCACTGACACTGACACTGATACTCCTGACAAACACAATTTTCTAAAATGAACAATTAAATCAGTAAGCCATATGCAACATTAATTTGGACACGCTACACTAATTAGCAAGTTAAATGATCTAAGACTGTGGGACTGTGGTAGCCTAGTGGTTAAGGTACTGGACTTTGACGATTGAACTGGACTCTGGACCAGAAGGTCGAGGGTTCAAATCTCATCTCTGCCAAGCTGCCACTGTTGGGTCCCACAATTGCTTGGATTGTAAGATTGTACCAATTGTAAGTCGCTCTGGATAAGGGCGTCTGCTAAATGCTGTAAATGTAAGACAGTGACTTGTTGACCCAGAGTCCTGCCAAAATACCCATACTGTATTTTAAGAGGCCTTAGATACAAATGACTTTTTTAGTGTTTTGTCTCCCTCTGGTGTTTACCTCTACTTTTTATACCAGTTTGAATTTCCATGTTTTGACGGAGGGAAAAATGGTTGGGAGAAAAAGGAAAAATATCTAAAAGTTGGCCAATATAACAAACTGGCCAAAATAACAACATTTCTGAGGATCAAATGTCTTCACAATGATAGAAAAATCTGACAATTCTGAGGAACATAGTGATCATTATGTCAACGCTAGGTCTCCACAATGATAGAGAAACAAACTTATTATGTACCTTATTTGTCCCTTTTTGTACCAGATTTAGGCTTACCTTCACTACAACGATTAAAGGCCAAAGTATCTGTATTAGGGATGGTCAACATCCTGGCAATTCTCTGCTCTTTCGCACCTAAGCCATCAAATCCATCTCAGTAACACAGACTGAAGTACCAGAAGAAACTCTCTTCTAGGCAGAAATAAAAAGATATACATAGTTTGGAGTTCTTCACTCCAATTAACAATAATGAGACAAATCTGGCAATACCACAAACCTGCTAAACATCTGAAAGTCAGACATACGTCATGAGAAGCTTTAAGAGAGGTGTTCAGAGATAAAGGAAAAACCAACACACACTGTAACTGCCAGAGTGAGACACAGGTTCCCAGACAGAAGCTTTTCAGAGAGGCAGGTGATATCCAATTACCAATAGTTACTTTAATTATTAAAAATAATTAGTTATTTATTTAATTTTAAATAATAAAATGCAAGAATTGTGTGGAAAAGCCTTTAGCCGACAGAGCCTAGTGCACAAGTCCCAGTTAGCCACCTAGCTTGATAGCTAGGATTAATTCTACTAAACAAGTTTAAAGTGGCTCCTTCACCACCTGTGGAATCTCCAGTGAAGTTACTAATCCTTCAGTCTGTGTTTCCATCCCTTAAATTAAGCATTTTAATAGAAAGTAAAACAGAGGAATGCACTGTTAATGAATAAATCTCACATAAATAGCAGAATATTCGTTTTTTTTAAATTAAAAAACAAATAAAGAACAGTTAAGTTATTAACCTTGCCAATAAATGACAGTTAAGTCTTCAGCACAAAACATAGCTTAAGGTGTTTGCTAATCAGAACATCGATTTTAAATTCTATATCCTATTTTGAGGAAAACATAAGCTTTGCCCAGTAATTTTTATACATAGTGTTTTGTATGGAGGAGTATGAGTGACAGAAGACTGACTTTTATGTACCGTATTTTTCGGACCATAAGGCGCACTTAAAATCCTTTAACTTTCTCAAAAATCGACAGTGCGCCTTAAAATGCGGTGCGCCTAATGTATGAATTAATTCTGGTTGTGCTTTCTGACCTAGAACCGATTGTAGATGGTACACGGTGCTCATAAATCTGTCAAAATGTTTTAGCACGGCCTTAGTAAGTTACGAAGCTTACGGCCATCGTAGTGCACAGCATTACAGAGTAATACCTATGTGCTTCAGCATTAGGGTACATGCATTCATTCATTTATTTTCGAAGCCGATTTCAAACACAACGCTATCGGTCACGCAGTACAGCATGGACATAGAGCAGCTGCGAGATAATTCAACATTAACGAATCAATGGTACAGAAGTGGAGGAAGCAAGAAGACACCCTGGACCAGGTAAAGACCAAACTGAGGTTCCGACCGAACTTAAGAGTTTTGTTTCATTTCATGCGCCTTATAACCCGGTGCGCTTTATGTATGAAAATATACCCGTTAGCAGCCGATCGTTGATATCGCACCTTATAACCCGGTGCGCTTTATAGCCCGGAAAATACGGTAACTCTCTTGTAAGACCTCTTGATTCAACTATTAGTATATATATATATACTAATACTGTTGGCCATCACTACTCTCCATTCTCTGAAGCAAATCTTAAGTTTCAATTGTCCTGGAAACTGGTGAAATTATGTAACAAAGTATGAAAATAGATATTACACAAAACTAGGCAGACAAGTTTATTTTAATATTGGTGTACTTCAGCATTCTCTTGGGCCCCGATTTTCTTGGGGGGACTGCTACAGATATAGGCTATACCAGATATATACTGTTTTTAAAACTTAAGGTTTAATTATAAAACAGCTGTATTAGCAGTTGCTGAGCTGAGTAGGCTATAAGTAAAATGTTATACCAGTTACCCCACTGCTACAGGGCATGTTTTATCAGCAGTGAAGAAAACTGGCTGTAAAACGTAACGTTTTCTCATTACATACCTCATGTGCCCATGGCACAACTCGTGGTTGTTGCTGAGGAAAGCATGAGATATTTTCTCAGTAAACGTGTTTGTCTGGTGTGCGCGCGCGCGACGATAGGATTGGAGAAGGTGTTCAGTGGAATTTGAAATGAGTAGGCTATAAAACTTTTAGAACATAAAGCTCAGTCCACAGTGTACACATGTTGTTTAATGTAAATAAATATTTGAAAGACAGTTCTCATACCCTTGCTGCAGACATTTTCTCAGTAAAAAGAGATGTGTGCCCGAAATCAACTTCTCCGTTAGAACTGAACACGAGTGTTCAAACACGATGTTTTCTCATTAAATAGTTTAGACCAATCGATAAATTAACAGTTGCCGGAGTGTTTTTAAAATAATTTCCATATTGATTTTATGTCCCGGTAGGTGGTAAATGGTGGAAGGTTCACGCGCGCTTGTGCGTCTGGAGCTCGCAGGTTATTGGGAATTTGAATAAATTCCGCTTTAGTACTGTTAAACGAGTTGAAAAATATCACGTTTTCTCATAAAATATTCCAGACCATTATGTAAATGTTATATTAGCCTAATGTTTTATTTGTTGAATATAAGTAAACGTCATGATAGCCATTTTTTCCATTGCTACAACAAATATTCCTTGTTAAGGGAGGGTGTTACGTTGAGAGAGAGAGAGAGAGAGAGAGGAGAGAGAGAGAGAGAGAGAGATGAGAGAGAGAGAGGGAGGAGAGATGAGAGAGAGAGAGCTCTGGTGTGATTGGAACCGCTCAAGTCTGTAACAGATCAGAAGGAAGGCAGTTTGCTCGGTGCCCCGTGGATGCTGATACCGGACGTGGTCCAGGACTGGGTAACAACTATGGACCACTTTTGAAAGAGTTTCGAATTTTCAGAAGTGAAGAACAAATGAGGCAGAAGATGAGCGAGCGAT
The DNA here is from genome assembly GCA_025084515.1 of Ancistrus triradiatus. Lineage (NCBI taxonomy): Eukaryota > Metazoa > Chordata > Actinopteri > Siluriformes > Loricariidae > Ancistrus > Ancistrus triradiatus. Next base: position 4,922 of record JAJAGP010002272.1, on the reverse strand, counting down.
ACATGTTCAATGGCCTGGGAGGATTTTAAACACCCGGCTCGGGGAGCTGAGAAGTTCATCCCAAGGTGGGGAACTAACATCTCTTCAACCGGTTCAAACCTATTTTACCACTATTGCAAACACACTGTTTTAAGTTTCTGGGTTTACTGTTACTGTTTAGATTTAAACAAGCTTTATGGGGTTGAACACCAGACTATTTTTAACAAAATCTCTTAAAAGAAACGGCAAACCCAGGAAAATGTACTGTGAATTTTCATAGTAAAACTGTGAATTCCTTGACAGTTTTAATATGAACGTTCACAGTTGTACTATGAATTTTTGATGGTAATTTGGCCACTGCATGGTTCTACTGTGAAATGTCATAGTACAACTGTAAAATTGGTGGACTATGAACTGACCATGAATTATTTCACAGTTGTACTATGAATTTTGTTGGTAATTTGGCCACTTCTTGTTTCTACTGTCAAATTTCACAGTACATTTTTTCCTGGGAAGACCAGCATATGTTGTAGGCCTATTTCAGTCACTGTTCGCTACCAGTTTTGGTTACCAGCATGAAATGGGATAGCGAGAATGGATTACTGGTTTGATAAGTGTACTTGTATGATTACCATGTTGATCACGGGAACCTGTGGTGACTGCACTGGGAAAAATAATGGCCAGAAACTTGCTCATATTCTTGTTTCTCTTTACTTATTTATTTAAACCAAATTTAATTTAATTTAATTGAACACATTATGTAAGTCATATATCAATAACATCTAGGGCACCCAGATTGAGTGGACCCCCTTTGACACTTGGTTTTCAAAGTTGTTTTTGTGGACCTAGATGTCTGTAAAGCTGTTCTAAAACAGTGTTTTATTGTAAAAAAAAAGCATTCTCCAGGTATGAGTCGCATAACCCCCACGATAACTTCTGTGAAATTGCATGTTATTTGATCTACACGTGGTCCGAACACCATCTTAGAGCGTCGTACAGCACTTTTATTACCTCGGCCCCTTCTTACACTGCTCTCTTTCTCTCTCTCTTTCACACATACACACAAACTGTCTTTTATGTGACAGCGCAATGTATTTCCTGTTGAATTATTTATAGTAAAGTATTTTAGAAGAGAACAGGGATCTGAGAAGCCTGTAGAAACTGTGAGATGATGAGAGAAATAAGCTGGCTGCAATGGTAAGACGCAGTTCTTTGTACTCCGCTTATTCCTCCCACTGTGATATGTCAGCTTTCTGCCACAAACAGAAATGAATTCTCAAACAGAAACTAATCCGCACCTGTCCCGTGATCTACGCACAGTTCTTGAGCCAATCCAGCACACGTAATTCAGAGCGGAAGCCTAATAGCCTTAATAAGGATAATAACATTATCAGTCCATGAATGTGTAAGTGAATGGACGTTATGGGGCGCATACATATACACATGAATTTGCCCTGGCTTGGTATAATGGCTTTTATTGGAAAAGCAGTTTAACCAGCTAGAGTGTACTAATTAACTTCCAAGTGCATGCTGGTTAACCAGATTTACCGGCAAGCTATTGTTCATACAGTGGTGCTTGAAAGTTTGTGAACCCTTTAGAATTTTCTATATTTCTACATAAATATGACCTAAAGCATCATCAGATTTTCACACAGGTCTTAAAAGAAGGTAAAGAGAACCCAGTTACACAAATGAGACAAAAATATTATGCTTATTTATTTATTGAGGGAAATGATCCAATATTTAATATAAGTAAGTGGCAAAAGTATGAACCTTTGCTTTCAGTATCTGGTGTGACCCCTCTGTGCAGCAATAACTGCACCTAAACATTTCCTGTAACTGTTGATTAGTCCTGCACACCGGCTTGGAGGAATTTTAGCCCATTCCTCCATACAGACCAGCTTCAGCTTTGTGTGGTGGGTTTCCTCACATTAGCTGCTCGCTTCAGGTCCTTCCGCAACATTTCCATTGGATAAGGTTCAGACTTTGACTTGGCCATTCCAAAACAGGAACGTTAATTCTTCTTTAACCATTCTTTGGTAGAACGACTTGTGTGCTTAGGGTCTTTGTCTTGCTGCATGACCACCTTCTCTGAGATTCAGTTCATGCGACAGATGTCCTGACATTTTCCCTTTAGAATTCTCTGATATAATTCAGAATTCATTGAATGCAGTGTTTTTTTCCTTTCTCCAAACATAACGCTTTTCTTTTAAACTAGAAAGTTCTATTTTGGTCTCATCCATCCACAAAACCAACATTCTTCCAATAGCTTTCTGGCTCGTCCACGTGATCTTTAGAAAAACTGCAGACGAGCAGCAATGTTCTTTTTGGAGAGCAGTGGCTTTCGCCTGCAACCCTGACATGCACACCAAATGTTGTTCAGTGGTTCTTCTGATGGTGAAATTATGAACATTAACATTAGCCAATGTTGAGAGAGGCCTTCAGTTTGCTTAGAAGTTACCCTGGGCTCCTTTGTGACCTCTCGCCAACCATTACACGCCTTGCTCTTGGAGTGATCTTTGTCGGTCGACCACTCCTGGGGAGGGCAACAATAGTCTTGAATTTCCTCCATTTGTACACAATCTGTCTGACTGTGGATTGGTGGAGTCCAAACTCTTTAGAGATGGTTTTGTAACCTTTTCCAGCCTAATGATCATCAACATCTCTTTTTCTGAGCTTCTCAGAAATCTCTTAAATTCGTGCCATGACACACTTCCACAAACATGTGTTGTGAAGAGCAGACTTTGACAGATCCCTGTTCTTTAAATAAAACAGGGTGCCCACTCACACCTGATTGTCATCCCATTGATTGAAAACACCTGACTCTAATTTCACCTTCAAATGAACTGCTAATCCTAGAGGTTCACATACTTTTGCCACTCACTAATATGTAATATTGGATCATTTTCCTCATAATATTTTGGTTTAATTTGTTTAACTGGGTTCTCTTTAATTACTTTTAAGACTTGTGTGAAAATCTGATGATGTTTTAGCTCATATTTATGCAGAAATATAGAAAATTCGAAAGGGTTCACAAACTTTCAAGCACCACTGTAGGCCTAGGCAGCTTGTATCTGGAGTATAAATCAAATCACTCATCCTACTGAAATGCAGCTGTAGTGTAAAGTGTAAACATACTTAAGCAGAAAGTTGAAATAATAAACCATATACTTCTCCATGTGGGAGAGATGTAAGGCATTGGTATCGACTTAAACATTTCTTTACTAACTTTGTAAAACTAAATATAATGAATTAACTCAATCAGATATACTGCAAATGTACTAAATTGCAATTTATGTGTCAGTGCAGGACATTGGCACAGCATTCAAATGAAAAAAGGAGTCAAACATCTTAAACTGTATTCATATATTACTAATTGATTACTATATTCTTAATCAATAATATCATATGTTGTATTTTGCAGTGTCTCCACCACAACTTGCAACATTTGTTTTGTAGATGTTGCACATCAAACTTGTTGGCGTAACTGATGTATAGCGTAGCACGTGTCACAAAATTAAAGTGAATGGATCGGTCCCATGGATCGGCTTAATTTTCCGATACCTGATCCAGCTAATTTTGTTAATATCGAGACTGATATCCAGTCATAATAATATTAATCCAGTCAGAATAAAGACTATTTAAGATAAAAAAAATCTTACAGCAGATGATAGAATGCTTGAGCAGCCTTAAAAGGGCTAGAAAGGCCTATGATATAAACTTATTATCCTAATGCTGTTCAGTGTAAGTCTATAGTTGGCTCAATTTTTAAAGCAAAGATTTTCATCCTTATTTCTTTCTACCTCACCTATAGCCTGTGCGTGATTGCCAAGGAAAGTAATTGCACCAAGGAAAATAGCTATATGATACATTCGCTACCCACTGTAGCGAATGACGGACAGAATATGAATCCTGGGAAATGAAAATTTTGCAGTGTGTGCATATCAGTGTAGCATAAACTGACATCGTTGGTGTCTCTGAAGGCCATTTTGCCTCTACCTGCATCTTCCACTTCCTTCCTATCAAAAAGAAGCTACACTAAACAGTGATTCGTTAGAAGATAAATGATTGAAGAATCTCACTATGAGACAGCAGAGGACATTTTATTGTTTTAATTTGCAGAGATGTACTTAGGCTGCAGCAAGAAACATTTACTGAGAAGTAACCTGAGAGGAGAACGTGCACACACACACACACTCGCATGCCAAGCAAACAGTTTAGTTTACTTCCTTGTACATTTTCTTTTCTCTAGGTGTGACACACACATAAGGGTGAGAAGGAGTGAGAACAAGTGCAAAACTGTATTGTGTCCCTATATTAAGCTAAAGTATGAAGCACATTAAAAGTTTGAAATGTTTTGAAGATGCCAGAATGAGGTGGAATTTACAGGAATGAGGTACATTTTGATAACAGGGTTTGCCTGTATAGGGAATTATATCTGGACACTCATCCATGACAATCCCATAATTCATCAGATCCAATAGGTACAGATTGTTTTGAACAAACACCGTTGAACAATCTCTGTATGGTGTAGAATAGGTGAGCTTAAAGCCTCTTATCAGGCCTGACAATGCACTCAATGGGTCCACTGAAGGATTTACCCAACGCTGTCCAGCTGTGCATAGCTGGAAAATTTTTCAGATTAAGAACTTTATCAGCTGATACTGAAAATGGAAAACTGGAAGTATTGTAAGGATGAGTGGGCACGGTACAAAGTGCATGTACAGTTTGGTGGTTTTGTGATAAACCCTCAAGGTTAGATTTGATATGGAGTACTGTACATTGTAAAGCACATCCACTCAATGTGTGACAAAGTATCTCAATTATTTAAGTGAGTTTCATGTCTTAAAATGCTTGGTTTGAATTAAAAAAAACTGTAAAAAGAAAAAAAAAAAAAAATATATATATATATATATATATATATATATATATATATATATATT
>JAJAGP010002271.1:2500-124715 GCA_025084515.1 Ancistrus triradiatus | reverse complement strand
CTGATCCGTGTTAAGGGAAGAATGAACGGGGCCATGTATCATGAGATTGTAAGCCAAAACCTCCTTCCATAAGTGAGAGCATTGAAGATGGAACGTGGCTGGGGCTTCCAGCATGACAATGATCCCAAACACACTGCTCGGGCAACGAAGGAATGGCTCCGTAAAAAGCATTTCAAGGTCCTGGAGTGGCCTAGCAGTCTCCAGACCTCAGTCCCATAGAAAATGTGTGGAGGGAGTTGAAAGTCCATGTTGCCCCAAACATCACTGCTCTAGAGGAGATCTGCATGGTGGAATTGGCCAAAATACCAGCTACAGTGTGTGCCAACCTGGTGAAGACTTACAGGAAATCTTTGACCTCTGTCATTGCCAACAAAGGTTATGTTACAAAGTATTGAGTTGAACTTTTGTTATTGAACAAATACTTATTTTCCACCATAATTTACAATTAAATTCTTTAAAAATCCTACAATGTGATTTCCCGGATTTTTTTCTCATGTTGTCTCTCATAGATGAAGTGTAGCTATGATGAAAATTACAGACCTCTCTCATATTTCTAAGTAGGAGAACTCGCACAATCAGTGGCTGACTAAATACTTTTTTGCCCCACTGTGTATGAATAACAACAATGATGACTGGCTTACATATGCATTAGAATACACAAAACTAACTAATAATTAACTGAATTAATAATTTTTGTGTTTATTATTATAAATGTATATTTATTTATTTATTTATTTATTTATATATATTTTTTTCATTATGAATAAAGAAATCAATAAAGTTTATTGGTTTCAAATTAATGGGGATATTTTTGTTTTGTTTTGTTTATCACTGTCACGCCCACCGGCCGCACCTGCTGAACACGCGCACCTGTTCCTCATGTTCCACGTCATTTCCCTCACTATTTTACCCCCATGCAGTTCACACTCGGTGTGGATTCACGATGTCCCTACCTCGTCTCACCTGTGCGTCCGTTTTGTGTGCTGTAAATAAAACCACCTCACCTGCCAGTGGCCTTGCGTATGTCTCCTGCTTCCCATCCGCCTCACCCGTGACAGTTGAATCCACCCATATGGAGACAGCGGCTACTGGCTCTGGCCGCGAGCCTACCGAAGGACGGTGGCTCGCACAACTTCCGTGCCCGGCTTGGGGAGGTGGCTCAGGACGCGGAGTTTGTTGCTGTGGATTTCGACACGCTTATCCGCTCGCTCAACGGGCTCGCCCTGCGTCTCTCAAAGCCGCTGCCGCCTCCCGTCACCGCGGACCTCACCGCCTCCGTTCAGCCTCCTGTCAGCGACCCCGCTCGCCAGCCTACCCTCTGCGACTCCGATCGCCAGCCTCCAGTCGGCGACCTCGCTCGCCAGCCTACCCTCTGCGACTCCGCTCGCCAGCGTCCAGCTGGCACCCTCGTTCGCCAGCGTCCAGCCGGCACCCTCGCTCGCCAGCGTCCAGCCGGCACCCGCGCTCGCCAGTCTTCCCTCCGCGACTCTGCTTGCCAGCTTCCGCTTGGCTCCCCCGCTCGCCAGCCGCTCTACTGCTGCCGGCCTCTTCCGGGGATTCGCCCGGCAAGAAAACCCCCGGACTCGGAACCACGCGTGGGGACTGCTCGTTGGAGTCCTAGCTCCGACCCGGACTCCGTGGGGGGGGGGGGCTCTGTCACGCCCACCGGCCGCACCTGCTGAACACGCGCACCTGTTCCTCATGTTCCATGTCATTTCCCTCACTATTTTACCCCCATGCAGTTCACACTCGGTGTGGATTCACGATGTCCCTACCTCGTCTCACCTGTGCGTCCGTTTTGTGTGCTGTAAATAAAACCACCTCACCTGCCAGTGGCCTTGCGTATGTCTCCTGCTTCCCATCCGCCTCACCCGTGACAATCACCAGGAAAACGCATTAAAATAAAACAAAAAATAAGATATAATACAAAAAGTGCATAGAAGATGGTGCTTTAAATATTCATCTCTTTTTAGCCTGATCTCACCAAGTAAATACTTTTTAAAAATGCACGTATCACAGAAAGTAAGACGGGTTCAGAGTAATAATTAACCCACAGAATTATGGGTTGTGTTACCAGAGTAAAAATACATCAGCCAAAAAAAGCCACCTCTCTCTTTTAAACTAAGATGTTGCAGATTGCACAATAAAATCTGTTTTGTAATTTTGTTGTGTAATTTTGTAGGGTGAAGTAAACCTTACAGTAATTTAAGCCTTTATTATTTACAGATATAACAGATTCAGCCGGTTTTAGCGCGATCGGCTTCAGGCGGGCTTAGATAACTGATTCTATATTATAAATAAAATAATATAGTAAAATAAAAACATAAAATTATAGAATAAATATAAATAAAATAGAGACTAAAATAAATAAAAATATATAATTAAAACATAATACACAATGCTATAGAGAATAAAAAGTACAGAATATAATAGTATACAAAATAAAAAAGATATAGTATATATAATAAATAACAGCTCCATTGTAAAAACCAGTATAGAAATAAATGTATTAAATGACTCTTCTAAGTTCAGGACTGATTTTTTAGTGGTTAAGCTCTGGATCACAGATAGATCTGAGTGCTTTTTTTATTTAATGACGTGATAGTTTATATTCGGGTCGTTGCAGTCGAGGTGTATCACATGTTCAGAGCTGGGTCTCACGGCTCTCACTCTTCCTCTTGAACGTGTTCTTTGTTAAAATGCATTCCTGTGTCGTGTTGAACGATCTTTCTGTTAGTTTAATAAATCCCATAACACAATGGTGCATGAAGCTGGAAATTCAGGTTCTGTTGTTGTGCCAGTGGTGAGATTTCAAAAAGTGAAATAATTCAAAATTATTTTCAAATAAATGGGGATGTTTTTGATGTTTATTTTTTTATTTGTGATGTTTGCCAGGAAAACACATTAAAATAAAACAAAAACTCAAGTGTGAAACATAACAGAAACAAAATAAAATAAAAAATAAGATATAATAAAAAATAGTGCATGAAAGATGGTGCTTTAAATATTCATCTTTTTTTAGCCTGACCTCACCAAGTAAATACTTTTTATAAATGTATATATGAATTGTTACAAATAAGCAGAATTAAAATAGAAATTATATTAATAATGATAATGACTAGCTTAAAAATAATCTAAAATACACAAAAATAATTAATAATCAACTAAATTCAGCTGGTTTAATAAAATTAAAATACAGTGGTGCTTGAAAGTTTGTGAACCCTTTAGAATGTTCTCTATGTCTGCATAAATATGACCTAAAACATAATCAGATTTTCATACAAGTCCTAAAAGTAGATAAAGAAAACCCAGTTAAACAAATGAGAAAAAAATATTATACTTGGTCATTTATTTATTGAGGAAAATGATCCAATATTACATATTAGTGAGTGGCAAAAGTATGTGAGCCTTTGCTTTCAGTATCTGCTGTGACCCCCCTGTGCAGCAATAACTGCAGCTAAATGTTTCCTGTAGATGTTAATCAGTCCTGCACACCGGCTTGGAGCAGTTTTAGCCCATTCCTCTGTACAGAACAGCTTCAGCTCTGGGATGTTGGTGAGTTTCCTCAAATTAACTGCTCAGGTCCTTCCACAACATTTCCATTGGATTAAGGTCAGGACTTTGACTTGGCCATTCCAAAACATGAACTTTATTCTTCTTTAACCATTCTTTGGTAGAACGGCTTGTGTGCTTAGGGTCGGTGTCTTGCTGCATGACCCACCTTCTCTTGAGATTCAGTTCATAGACTGATGTCCTGACATTTCCCTTTACAATTCTCTGATATCATTCAGAATTATAGTTCCATCAATGATGGCAAGCCGTCCTGCCTAGATGGAGCCCAAACCATGATACTACCACCACCATGGTTCACAGATGGGATAACATTCTTATGCTGGAATGCAGTGTTTTCCTTTCTCCAAACATATCACCAGAAAGGTCAAAACCAGAAAGGTCTATTCTGGTCTCATCCTTCCACAAAACATTCCTCCAATAGCCTTCTGGCTCGTCCACGTGATCTTTACCAAACTGCAGACGAGCAGCAATGTTCTTTTTGGAGAGCAGTGGCATTCTCCTTGCAGCCCTGCCATGCACACCATTGTTGTTCAGTGTTCTTCTGATGATGGACTGATGAACACTAACATTAGCCAATGTGAGAGAGGCCTTCAGTTGCTTAGAAGATACCCTGGGGTCCTTTGAGATGTTGATATCTATTACACGCCTTGCTCTTGGAGTGATCTTCGTTGGTCTGCCACTCCTGGGGAAGGTAACAATGGTCTTGAATTTCCTCCATTTGTACACAATCTGTCTGACTGTGGATTGGTGGAGTCCAAACTCCTTAGAGATGGTTTTGTAACCTTTTCCAGCCTGATGAGCATCTACAACTCTTTTTGGACGCGACGATTGTGAGGATCTGGCAACCCAGACCAATTAGCGCCAATTTCCCACAGGACGCACGCTGTTTTGTAGCTGTTAGCAGCTTATTACCTTTTAACTATTTTAATTCCCAATTGCATCTGTATCACATATATAGTACTTTTTACAACATCTTAATCATTTTCCTCTAGTACCGGTGGATTATACTTTTCGCCGCTAATCGTTTTTTAGTCATTTTACAGGTATACCGGCTTGTGTTTGCAGTAATTAGCCATTAGCTAATTACCAGAGTTGTGTCTTCTTTTGCATTTGTGTGTGTTTTTGTAACTTTTTTACAGCCTTCTCCCACCTTCTTTTTTTTCTGAGACTAAGTTTTTCGTGATGTTTTGTATTAACTTCGCATCAATGCGTTAATCAAGCATTGCATTGGACCATCGGCTGCAGTTGAACCATATCTTCACTTGGCACCCCACAACACCACCCGAAGCTAAGTACCTTTAATGTATTACTTGTACTAACATGGCTTCTGCTGCACTTGCTCCCTGTGCCGAGTGTGGCATGTTTAGCTATTCTTCCATAATTAGTGTAAATTTCATTTGTGATAGATGTAGGCTTGTAGCCAGTCTGACGGAGGAGATTAGTTTTAGATAGTTTTAGAGGCGTGCATCCAGACATGAGAGAAGGCTAGCTGATCCTCTAGCTTAGCAGATCAGGATGCCACCAGTGAAGTTGGTGCCCCCACCCCGGCAGCGCTCTCGCAGCAGGGCAAGTGGGTGACGGTTCGGTGATGCAGTCGTAGGGCTAGCCCACGAGAGCACCACTCTTTACCTGTTCACCTATCCAACAGGTTTACCCTCCTCAGTGATGCACCCACTGAGCAGCCTGTTGAAAGAGCTCTGGTCATAGGTGACTCTATTTTACGACACGTGAAACTAGCTACCCCTTTAGGGACACCAGCAGCTAGAGTTACATGTATCTTGGGAGCCATCGTGCCGGACATTGCTGCATCTGGAAGGTTGCTGAATAATTTGGTGATGTGATGAGCATCGAGTTTTATGCCTAATGTTTTCTATTTTATCATTAAAGAAAGTCATGAAATCATTATTGTTAAAGTTACACAGAACATGAGAATCACTTTCTGTAGGGTTTTTTGTTAATTTGGAGACTGTATTAAAGAGAAATCTTGTATTATTCTTATTTTTCTCTATGATTGAGAAGAAGTATGCAGCTTTAGCTTTAGTAGGGGCATGCTTATACTCTGCCATGATGTCCCTCTAAGCAATCTTAAACACCTCCAAGTTACTATGTCTCTACTTGTGTTCTAGATGCCGTGTTCTTTGCTTTAAGTCATGGGTGTGGTCATTATACCATGGTGCTAGCCTTTTTTTCCCTAAGGCGTTTGACTCTAGCAGGAGCGATCGTGTCCAGGGTTGAGCGAAACAGACATTGTAATTGGTCATTTACACACTCAAGATGATTGGGCTCCGTAGGTGTATTAAATTTCAAGTCTGGTAGGTTTTTAATAAACGCAGCTGGAGTAGCAGATGTGATAACGAGGCAGAAGGATTTTATTTATTAGAGATAGCTCAAGATACTAAAAATACTAAAAGATAGTGATCTGAAATCAAATCACTTTGTGGGAAACCATCAAGGTTATCTATATTAATACCAAATGTTAATATTAGATCTAAAGTATGATTACAGCGGTGGGTTGGTCCCATCACATTGAGTGATACCCATGGATTCTAAGATGGACTCGAAAACATTTCTAAGTGGATCCTGCTCATTGTCAAAGTGAATATTGAAATCACCTACTGTTACGGTTCGCCATATTAAAATGATGACGAACCGTATTAAACAAATACATAAATGGGTTGGGACCCAAATGCAGTTAGCTCCAGTTGGTAATTATAACTGAAATGAGATGAATAAACAAAAGCAAAGGAAATGAAAGATATAAATGACTAAAGAAACTAAATAAAAGATACGATTAATAAATAAAACTAAATTAACTCAACTGCACGCCATAAGCGTGACGTACGTTAATTCACAGCACGCTTACGACGTGCCTCTGTTGCGCAATATATGCACCAGGTCTGCGCATGCGCAGCACGCAGAACCCGATCAGAGGTTCCACGAGAATGTGCAGCTCCACCGAGGTTTAAACGCCGCCGCGGGGGCGTGGCACGGTCACAGGGAACAAAGGGAATGTGGTTATTTAACACTGCGTCCTCTGCAGCTCACGCTGTCAAACTGGGACAACTCCTGGCCGCGTTTGGCCCGGAAGTGATCGCTAAAAGCTACAATTAAAGCCTTATCTGTTGATAGTACTAAGCAGGACAGAAAGTTAGCAAATTCCTGAAGAAATTCTGAATAGGGACCTGGAGGGCGGTAAATAGTGATAAGCTGAAAAGAGTGTGGTTTTGACTTCCATAATGATGGATCAGTCACATTAACAATCAGTATTTCAAACGAATTAGCCTTGTAATGGGATTTAGTTGTAACACGTAGCTCTTTGTCAAAAATTGTGGCTACGTCTCCCCCCGACCATTAGGACGAGGGCAATTAGCATGACTGTATCCAGGAGGTGAGGCTTCATTTAAGGCTAAATATTCATCAGGTCTAATCCAAGTTTCAGTGAGACAGAGAGCGTGTAAGCGTTTATCAGTGATTATTTCATTTACAATCACAGCTTTGTTTGTAAGTGATCTAATGTTATGTAATCCTAGCTTTAGTCTAAGGTTGTTATTTCTATGGGAGCTATCTGTGTTTATACTAATGAGGTTATTAAAACAAACTTTTTGAGAGCATTTACGTTCATCCTAAAAGGCCAGGCTTACCCTCAAAGGCTGTCCAGTTGTCTATAAAGCCCACGTTGATTTCAGAGCACCACTTGGACAGCCAGCAGTTCAGCGACCATAACCTGCTGTAGGCTTGGTCACCTCGACGCATTGGGATGGGGCCAGAGCACACTACTGCATCAGACATCGCCTTTGCCACTCTAACCACCTCTACAAAATTAGCCTTAGTAACCTCTGACTGGCGAAGGCGTACATCGTTAGCCCCTACCTGAACGACTATCATAGAGAAAAAGTACTATATATGCGATACAGAAGCGATTGGGAATTAAAATAGTAAATAAACTGCTAACAGCTGCAAAACAGCGTGCGTCCTATGAGAAACCGGTAGTAGCTAGTGGGTCTGGGTTGCCAGTTCCTCACAATCCTCGCGTCAGTGGTCAGCGTTCTCTCTCAGCGTTCAAGTGCCAAGTATCCAGTTAGGGTACTAAATGACTTGTTTCTTTTCTTGTTCTATTAAATTTAAGGGCAGCATTTGACACTATAGATCATGATGTTTTACAAAACAGATTAGAAAATACTGTAGGTATTTAAGGATTAGCACTTTCTTGGTTTAAATCCTACTTGACCTACCGGTACTAGTTTGTTTGTGTAAATAATCTAAGGTCTAAACTCTCAAAAGTGAAGTATGGTGTGCCTCAGGGGTCAGTGCTTGGCCCGCTTTTATTCTCTCTGTACATGCTACCACATAATAATCTAAACTTGTAAAATTGCTTTGAGACAATGCTCCATTGTAAAAAGCGCTATATAAATAGATCTGACTTGACTTTACTTGACATTATCTGTTTTCTCTCAGAGCTGTGTTCCGGTACCAGTTCCAGCCCCACACATGATGTTCATCCGCTGCAGCTTCACTCAAGCTGCTTCCGTCATCAGCTCCAGCCTCCTTATCATACCCGGGTCACTTAATGCTGATGTGCATATTTTATGTTTCATTTGAAGTATGACTCCATGACTTTAGTTTCATTCTTAGATTTATCATCTATGCCGCCCAAAGAGGTTGGATCCCTTTTTGAGTCTTGGTCCTCCCTGTTAGGATGTGTGGGGTGCGAGTGACGAAAGGAGGGAGCAGGCGATAATGTGAGGTTCCAGTCCAATACAGTTTTATTCAATAGTCCCAAATAACGCAATGAGAGCCGATAAAGGGACTAAGGCAATACAACAGCATGTTATGAGTCGACCAGGAATAGGGTCCTGGTCGAGGGAGAGGGGCAGGGGATGGAGGACCCAAATGCAGGAAAAATAAATATGAATATGAAATATAAAACGTCAATGACAAGTGTCTTAAATAAACAAAGAAATATACACACCTAGGTGTAACGGCAGGAGGATGGATGCAAGTGAGAAGTGGAAAGCACAGGTACTCGTGGGAGTGACTGTGGCCGGGATTCGATCCTGAGAGTCTAGACAGTGGGTGGCGAGTGAGTTACCACTACGCCAAGTGGCCGTGAGAGGAACCGAGCATATAACACACTAAGAGCGTAATTGCAAACTGAAGGGCCGTATACAACGGGCTCAAACCAAGGCAACGATTTCCTAAAAAGGCTTATAAGGGGAAATACGGAGAGATAAGGAAATAACTGAAATAACGCCACAGGCGCAAAAGGCAGAGTAATGCCGATTAAAGTGAAAGAAACAAAACGGAGATCGCTATGCGGCGAGCCTAGGGGAGAGCTGCGCATGCGCAGTAGGGAGATCTCCGAAGAGATCCAGGAGTAGCCGAGGCGTAGCAGAGGCGTCTCTGCCGCACTGCTTGGTGGGCGTGCGCTAAGAAAGCGGGCCGTAGAGTGGAGAACAGAGAATCCCCAATCCGAAGGGAGAGTGCTGAGGCTACAACAAGCCGGGAGGCACCGGGGGAAAAGGAGTGGCAGCCGATAGGCGACGGCGACTGGCAAACGAGGAGCACAGCGGAACAATGGAGGAAGAGAGGTTAGTAGTGAGATAAACTGTCCCTTCTCCTATCTAATTCCTATTTTAAACTTTACCTCGAGTCTCTGAACTCTACTCGGCTGATCCTCTTTTAGGACCAGTCGTACCTTTAAGCCCTGTGAAAATCGCTACTGAAAACTCTTCAAAACGCGAGAGAAAGAAGAAATAAGACAGCCGATAGTGTGCCGTCGGCCGGCCCTTAGGAAGCGCTATTTATAGTGGTGCGGCCACCATGTTGGCGTGGCCGGGGCCTCCCTCCGGCTTGGGATGCCTGAATCGTAACAGGACCCCCCCCTCCAAGGGGCGACTCCAGACGTCCCCAGACCGGCAGCCCTATCCCGCCGGAAGTCCCAGATGAGAGACCGATCCAGGATGTGCTGATCGGGGACCCAGGAGCATTCCTCCGGGCCATACCCCTCATAGTCCACCAAGTACTGAGTGCTCCCCTGCACGCAGCAGGAGTCGAGGAGGCGGCGTACGGTATACACCGGGGTTCCCTGGACGACACGAGGGGCAGGCGGCTGACTGGGAGGAGTAAGGGTCCGAGACAGGACGGGCCGGAGCTGGGACACGTGAAAGGTGGGGTGGACCCTCATGGCCGGAGGAAGCTCAAGCCGGTAGGCAACCGGATTGATCCTCCAGACGACTTTGAAGGGCCCCACAAACATGGGGCCCAACTTACCTGTAGTCCCTCTGAGGGGAAGATGTCGGGTAGACAACCACACCCGCTGGCCCGGACGTAAAAGAAGAGGCTGGCCGGCGCCTCTGGTCCGCCGTACGCCGCATGCCCTCCGCCGTCCGACGGAGAAGCGCTCGCACGTTGGCCCATGCCCTTTTACAGCGGCCAACAAAGCGCGCGGCCGAAGGGACCCCGGCCTCCCTCTCCTGTTCAGGGAATAGAGGAGGGGGGAACCCGAACTGACACTTAGACATGCCCAAAGCCGAGTGCCATAGGGTGTTGTGGGCGAATTCGGCCCACAGCAATTGCTCGGACCAGGTGGAGGGGTTCCTGGTGGTGAGACATTGGAGCATGGTGGCCAGATCCTGGTTGACACGCTCCGTCTGGCCGTTGGACTCTGGGTGGAACCCCGAAGAGAGACTGGCCGTGGCATCCAGAAGGCGGCAAAAGGCCGTCCAAAAACGACTGGCGAATTGTGGGCCCCTGTCAAAAAAACCACGTTGCTAGGCAGACCATGAACCCGGGCGACATGGAGGAGGATGAGGTCAGCCATCTCCCGGGCCGTTGGCAGCTTGGGCAATGGCACAAACTTACAGGCCTTGGAGAACCGATCGACGATCACGAGGATGGCGGTGCAGCCCCGGGACGGGGGTAGGCCCGTGACAAAATCGAGGGAAATGTGAGACCACGGTCGGGACGGGACAGGAAGCGGCTGAAGGAGACCGCTAGTTCGCTGCCGGGGAGCCTTGCTCTGAGCGCAGGTCTCGCAGGCGGCAACAAAACCCTTGACATCCGCCTCCATGCCTGGCCACCAGAAGGTCCACCTAAGGAACTCGTAGGTTCAAGCGCCTCCTGGGTGCGCCGTGAAGGGGGCCTCGTGGCCCCAGCACATGACCTCCCTCCGAGCGGAAGTGGGGACGAACCTATGGCCCGGAGGTCCGTTCCCCGGATCGGGCTCCCGATGATGAGCTCTGGCGATGACCTGGTCGACCTTCCAGGTCAGGGCTCTGACAAACCAAGTAGAGTATGGGATCGGGTGCCGAAGAGGCCTCGGGGGGATCCCACTGCCTGGAGAGGGCGTCAGGCTTGGCGTTCTTAAAGCCCGGCCGGAAGGAGACCGTAAAGTTGAACCTGGCAAAAAACAGCGACCACCGGGCCTGACGGGCGTTGAGGCGTTTGGCCTGCTGAATGTATGCCAGGTTCTTGTGATCCGTCCACACAAGGAATGGGTGCTTGGCCCCCTCCAGCCAGTGACGCCACTCTTCCAAAGCCAGCTTGATGGCCAAGAGTTCCCCGACCGAGTAGTTATGCTTGGTGGGGGTCAGACGCCGGGAGAAATAGGCGCAGGGACAGAGCTTGTGGGCCGGAGCGGATCGTTGGGAGAGGACGGCCCCAACTCCCATTTCGGAAGCGTCTACCTTGACGACAAATGACTCCCGCAAGACATCGTTAATGAGGCATTGGAAGACGGCGGGGGCATTCATGAGGTCGAAAGGCATTACTAGGTACTCCTAATGCCCCGTGGGGGTAAGGAAGGCCGTCTTCCACTCATCCCCCGGCCGGATGCGGATGAGATTGTAGGCACTCCGGAGGTCCAGCTTAGTGAAGAAGCTGGCGCCCTGGAGCGCCTCAAATGCCGTATTCATGAGGGGCAGGGGGTAATGGTCCTTGACCGTAACGGCGTTGAGGCCCTGGTAGTCTACGCAAGGACAAAGGGACCCATCCTTCTTCCCCACAAAAAAGAAACTCGCCCCAGCAGGTGAAGAGGACGGACGAATGAAGCCCAACCGCAAGGCCTCAGCGATGTACGACCGCATAGCCTCCTGTTCAGTGCGGTTGAGGGAGAAAAGTCTCCCTCGAGGTGGGGAAGCACCGGGCAGGAGGTTGATGGCGCAGTCATACTCGTGGTGTGGAGGGAGGACCTGGGCTTCCCCTTTACTGAATACCCTGCTCAAATCCTTGTACTGGATGGGGACAGAGGAGAGGTCCGGCTCTGACTGAGGCATAAGAGAGACCGGTGGGGGAATGAGGCAGGCCTCTTGGCACCTAGGGGACCACGAAAAGACAGACCCAGACTGCCAGTCGATAGAGGGGTTGTGGAGCTGTAACCATGGAAGTTCCAAGACCAGTTGGTTATGGGGAGTTTGGGTAACAAGGAGAGATAACAGCTCGGTATAGTCCCCGATTATCACTTTGAGGGGGGAGGTCTGGTGGGTGATGGGACTACAGCCCAAGGACCGACCGTCCAGGGTCCTAAATGACCGGGGCCGCTGGAGACCCTCCAGCCGTAGGTTGAGCTGTCGGGCAAGGCGAACATCAATGAAGTTTCCGGCGGCCCCGGAATCAACCAGAGCCCGAACTGCCATGAGGGCCCCCCCCCTTGGCCAATGCTGGCCCGTAGGAAGAGGCCAGACTGGGGAGGCAGGGGGCCCTCTAGAACCGGCCTCCCCGCCCGGCCCTGGCCCCTGCGTTTCCCGACTGGCGTGGGGACCCAATTCTGGAACTCGAAGGAGAGGGACCTTGCCGCCACCCTGAGGGTACATGACCTGCGCCCGGGTGGGCCAAATGGGGTACCTTCTCCCGTGCCTTCTGACGTCGGCAGGTGTCCAGAGAAGTGGCTAGGGTGTAGAGATCGTTGAGGGTCACCGGGGGGTTGCGCGTGGCCAAGTTGTCCTTGAGGCCCTCACTAAGGCCTCATTGGAAGGTGGCCATGAGGGCCGGTTCATTCCAGCTGCTCTCGGCGCCCAGCGTGAACCCTAGGCAAGCTCAGTGAGATGAGCCCACGATGAGGGTGGAAGAATGTGTCCTTGATGGCCTGGGTGAAGGCGGATTCAGAGCTGCAGATCTGAGACCCAGACTCCCATTGGGCCGTGGCCCAGGCCAGGGCACGACCCAAAAGCAAGGAGATGATGTAAGCCACCCGAGAACGTTGCATAGGGAAGCGAGAGGGCTGCAGCTCGAATGTCAGCAAGCATTGCAGCAAAAACCCCTTACAACGCTCCACTTCCCCTGCACCTCTCGGGAGCGGCGATAGGACAGTCCCCCACCGCGACAGCCCTAGGGGCCGGAGCGGGAGGAGGGGGAGTCGGCGGCCCCTGGGGGGTGAGTGTGCTGGACAGCTTGGACATCAGTTGAGTGACCGCCAAGGTGAGTTCCTCCACTTGTTGCCCCAGGGCAGTTAGTTGCTGCTCGTACTGACCAAGGGTGACACCGTGGTGCTGAAGCACAGTCCCTGCCATTGGGGGGGTGGAGAGCAGGGCGCACCTGCTGGGTCCATGCTGGGCGCACTATACTGTTACGTGTTGACCAGGAATAGGGTCCCAGTCGAGGGAGAGGGGCAGGGGATGGAGGACCCAAATGCAGGAAAAATAAATATGAATATGAAATATAAAACGTCAATGACAAGTGTTCACAACACAAAGTGTTCAGTAAACAAAGAAACAAAGAAATACACACACCTAGGTGTAACGGCAGGAGGATGGATGCAAGTGAGAAGCACAGGTACTCGTGGGAGTGACTGTGGCCGAGATTCGATCCTGAGAGTCTAGACAGCGGGTGGCGAGTGAGTTACCACTACGCCAAGTGGCCGTGAGAGGAACCGAGGATATAACTCACTAAGAGCGTAATGGCAAACTGAAGGGCCGTATACAACGGGCTCAAACCAAGGCAACAATTTCCTAAAAAGGCTTACAAGGGGAAATACGGAGAGATAAGGAAATAACTGAAATAACGCCACAGGCGCAAAAGGCAGAGTAATGCCGATTACAGTGAAAGAAACAAAACGGAGATCACTATGCAGCGAGCCTAGGGGAGAGCTGCGCATGCGCAGTAGGGAGATCTCCAAAGAGACCCAGGAGTAGCCGCGGCGTAGCAAAGGCGTCTCTGCCGCGCTGCTCAGTGGGCGAGCGCTAAGAAAGCGGGCCGTAGAGTGGAGAACAGAGAATCCCCAATGCGGAGGGAGAGTGCTGAGGCTACAACAAGCCGGGAGGCACCGGGGGAAAAGGAGTGGCGGCCGATAGGCAACGGCAACCAGCGAACGAGGAGCGCAGCAGAACAATGGAGGAAGAGAGGTCAGTAGCGATATAAACTGTCCCTTCTGCTATCTAATTCCCTTTTAAACTTTACCTCGAGTGTCCGAACTCTACTCGGCTGATCCTCTTTTAGGACCAGTCGTACCTTTAAGCCCTGTGAAAATCGCTACTGAAAACTCTTCAAAACGCGAGAGAAATCGCATAAGAAAGCCGATAGTGCGCCGTCGGCCAGCCCTTAGGAAGCGCTATTTATAGTTGTGCGGCTGCCATGTTGGCGCGGCCGGCGCCTCCCTCCAGCTTGGGATGCCTGAGCTGTAACACAGCGGGCAACGGTGTAACAAAAGGAAACCGAACGAACGACAGAATAACACAGAAGGTAGAGGTGCTAGTAAGAAATAATACTAAAAAAATGATAATAACAACATTGACAAGGTAACTAATGAAAGGCAGTAATAATAAAATAATAATAATAACAGCAATAACAATAATTATAATAATAATAAAGACCAGGCAGAGCTGAGGAAACTACTGATGGCCTGCTAATGGCTAAAGCTACTACCGTTACAGGTAAGCCAAAAAGGCGACAGAAAATAAATAAGAGACGCGAGAGCCGTAAATAAAGTGCCGACAAAACGGCGAATAAATCAATAAATACTATGCGTATCCATGTAATGAGCTGACGAGACAGCAGAAAGAGAGCTACAAAGATAGCAATAGCATTCAGTAGCAGAAGCAATAATAGCAGCAGTAGCAATAGCAATGGCAATAGCAGCAGCGATTAGCAATGGCAATAACTATAGCGGCAGCAATAACGGTAGCAATAGCCGTAGCAATAATAAGAGCAGTAGCGCTAGCAGTAGCGGTAGCAACAGCAGTGGCAGTAACTATAGCGGTAGTAATAACAGTAGCAATAGCCATAGCAATACTAATAGCAGTAGCGGTCTAAGCAACAGAGCTGAAGAAGTAGCACTAAATAAACTAACTGTGCAGCTAAGCTAAAGGCTAATGAAGTAGCACTGAAGTAAAGCATAGAGCAACAGCAATGGATAGCGGTAGCATGTAGCAGCTAGGCTAGGCTAGCGGAGAATAACCAGGTACATAAAGCGTCCAAACTAAAGAGTGCAACAGTTCAGAAAAACTAATAACTTACAAAACTGTAAGCAGCCACACAGCCGTACAAAGACGAGGACCGCGATCGGAGTGTCCAGACAGCCGAAACCACTGAAAGGTAATAGTCCATCGGCGAAACCGTGGAGGAAAGTTGATCATCCAACGGACGAAACGGCAATGATCACCGAGAAATCCAGTGGGCGAAACCGCGGAGAAAAAGATAATCCAGCGGGCGAAACCGCGAACAAAGGTGCATCTCAAATAGGAGGAAAAACTCAGCTAATGCTCCTGCTGCAGCATGCTGCTTGGATTACATACATGGCAAAAAATAAGCCGTGGAGGATCAACTCCGAAAACAATTGGAATAACGGATTTAATAAGTCGTTTCAAACAGCATCACCCCACTGAATAATGCAGAGTTTGGCAAAACAAAATCGAAGAGGCTAAAGCTAACAGCAGAGCCAGGCACAAGCCAGCAGCAGCCCCTGCTATATTTTTTAACAGAGCATTCAGTACATCTCTAATAAATAAAAAAATTCACACACACACACACACAGACACACATAAAATATATATATACTACTTACTACTGACAGTACAGTAAGCTGCACACTTACAGTGGTGCTTGAAAGTTTGTGAACTAAATTTCTATATTTTAGAATTTCCTATATTTCATAAATATGACCTAGAACATCATCAGATTTTCACACAAGTCCTAAACGTTGATAAAGAGAACCCAGTTAAAGAAATGGGACAAAAATATTATACTTGGTCATTTATTTATTTAGGAAAATGGTCCAATATTACATGTTAGTGAGTGGCAAAAGTATGTGAGCCTTTGCTTTCAGTATCTGCTGTGACCCCCCTGTGAAGCAATAACTGCACCTAAACGTTTCCTGTAGCTGTTGATCAGTCCTGCACACCGGCTTGGAGGAATTTTAGCCCATTCCTCCGTACAGAACAGCTTCAGCACTGGGATGTTGGTGGGTTTCCTCACATTAGCTGCTCACTTCAGGTCCTTCCACAACATTTCCATTGGATTAAGGTCAGGACTTTGACTTGGCCATTCCAAAACATGAACTTTATTCTTCTGTAACCATTCTTTGGTAGAACGGCTTGTGTGCTTAAGGTCGGTGTCTTGCTGCATTTTCCACCTTCTCTTGAGATTCAGTTCATGGACAGATGTCCTGACATTTTTCTTTAGAATTCTCTGATATCATTCAGAATTCATTGTTTCACCAATGATGGCAAGCCGTCCTGCCCAGATGCAGCAAAACAAGCCCAAACCATGATCCTACCACCACCATGTTTCACAGATGGGGTAAAGTTCTTATGCTGGAATGCAGTGTTTTCCTTTCTCCAAACATAACGCTTTTCTTTTAAACCAAAGAGTTCTATTTTTGTCTCATCCGTCTAAAAACATTCTTCCAAAAGCCTTCTGGCTCGTCCACGTGATCTTTAGCAAACTGCAGACGAGCAGCAATGCTCTTTTTATAGGGCAGTGGCATTCTACTTGCAACCCTGTCATGCACACCATTGTTGTTCAGTGTTCTTCTGATGATGGGCTCATAAACATTAACATTAACCTAAAGGGTTCACAAACTTTCAAGCACCACTATATATAAAAGTTTGTCATCCCCCCAATCTCTCTTTAGCTCTATACCTGAGCAGTTAGTGCAGCCCAGCTCTGTACCTGAGCTTGCTGTGCCCCTTAGCATCGTACCTGAGCAGTTAGCGCTGCCTAGCTCCATACCTGAGCTCACTGTGCCCCTTAGCTCTGTACCTGAGCAGTTAGGGCTGCCTAGCTCCATACCTGAGCACACTGTGCCCTTTAGCTCTGTACCTGAGCAGTCAGCACCTCCCAGCTCTGTACCTGAGCTCGCTGTGCCTGTTAGCTCCGTTTCTGAGCAGCTAGCGTTGCCCAGCTCTGTACTTGAGCTCGCCGCACCCTTTAGCTCTATTCCTGAGCAGCTAGCACCGCCTAGCTCCATACCTGTGCAGTTAACCCCACCCAGCTCCATACCTGAGCTTGTTAGCTCTGTATCTGAGCCCTTTTGTGCTGATTCCTGTGCTGTGGTCACCTTGGCTGACCTTGGTGCCTAGGTCCTTGGTGTCTGTTTGCCAAGCCAGGTGACTCACGCCAACCTTTTTCCTTGGCCTTGTTGGGTCTAGCTCTGCCCCTGAGCCTCCAATGCCAAGCTCAGCCCCTGAGCCACCAGCTCTGCCCCTGAGCCACCCGTACCAAGCTCCACCCTTGATTTGGCAGTACCAAGCTTTGCCCCTGAGCCACTCATGGCTAGTCCCAAGCCCAAATAAAGCCTTATGCCTGGCTCGCATTCGCCCGCCCTCCCATTTAGCCCCTTATTTGATGGCGATTCCTGCCTACGGGCGCCTCCCTGGAAACCACACGCTCAACCCTGAGCATGTCAGAAAAGCAAGGGGAGTTTTCAGTCATGTTTAGGGGCATCAGGCGCCGCCCCTTGGGGGAGTACTATTAAGAGTCATTGACCCTGGCTTGTGACACTAGAGGGCAGCGTGACTTACTATTGTGGCACGAGCTTGCTCGGTGCGATCGTGCATGTGCCAGCCCTGATTTGGCATCATGCGTGCATGTGGCGACACCTGTTGGTGGGGTTATTTAGGCACACCCTTGAGGCCATACAGGTGTCCCATCATCGCACTGTACTCGCTTGGCTTACACGGCTGTTATTTGGAAGTGCTCTTTTTGACAGGGATAGAGGTAGGCTGGCTCCCTGGTAACTGGTAGGGCCTTGTTGTCAGTGTAAGGCAAGCTGACTGTAAATGCACTCCTGCACGTTTATTCAAAGAAGTAATACCTAGCACTCTGGACACTCTGGATGAGCTTAAGGCCGCTATCGAAGCATCCTGTGCCTCCATAACACCTCAGCAGTGCCACAGGCTGATTGCCTCCATGCCACGCCGCATTGAAGCAGTCATTTCTGCAAAAGGATTCCCGACCAAGTATTGAGTGCATAAATGAACATAATAATCTGAAGGTTGACTTTTTTTTGTATTAAAAACACTTTTCTTTTATTGGTCGAATGAAATATGCTAATTTTGTGAGATTTTTGGGTTTTCATGAGCTGTATGCCAAAATCATCAGTATTAAAACAATAAAAGACTTGAAATATTTCAGTTGGTGTGCAATGAATCTAAAATATATGAAAGTTTAATTTTTATCATTACATTACGGAAAAGAATTAACTTTATCACAATATGCTAATTTTTTTAGAAGGACCAGTATATATATATAAATAAAATATCAGGGGTGGTGATACCTCGCAACTCCAGAGACCTGGGTTTGAGGCCTGGCACAGAGTCCACTTGTGTGGATTTTGTATGTTCATTCTGTAAAGGTGTTCCTCCAGGTTCTTTGTTTTCCTCCCATAATACAAAGTTGTGTGTTAGGGTCAACTGGGATCTCTAAAGTGTCGCAGTGTGGGAGAGTGATCTGTGATGTCACGCTGCCCCTTTTCAAGGCTGATTCCCCCCTTGAGCCCTCTGCTGCTCAGATAATTAAGAAACACAGGCATGTGCATGCATGAAGAGTTTATTATGAAGTACAGACACTAACAAGCAATGACATCAAAGGTTTCCATTGAGTCATATAACCATATAAGGAGACTGTAAATAATTAGACAAAGAATTAGAACTAATTAAATTAATAAAACATTTAAATCTTTAAATAAAATTCTGATTACACATCATAATTGGAGAAGATATTAAATATACTACAAGCCTTCCTTTTCTTTTAGAAACAGATCGGAAAATCTATGAAACAGATTTAATGTTATTGGATTATAAAATCTCTGAGCCAATCACGTTCCAGCATGTGATTTCAGACCATGTGACACTGGCTCAGTGACATCACCTCCGCCCCATTGATCAGTTATGACGTCATATCAGAATGGTTTGGGGTGCTGTTTATCAGAGTCTGTACAGGGTGACACTCAGCAGTCCTACACATAGAGAGATGAACCATCTTCCTCCAGCAGGGGGCGTCGGGGCGTGGTTTCCTGTAGGCTCTGTAGTAACACAAAAACATGAAGAGTTGGACTGATCTTGGGCTGATGTCTCTCTCTTTCTGTCTGTCTCTATGCCTCCACCTGTCTGTCTCTCACCTTCCACATTTTGGGCTATATCTGTGTCATTAGATTTAGGTCATCTGTGTCGTTCTGTCCATCTCTGCCTCTGTCTGTCTCATTCTGTCTGTCTGTCTGTCTTCTTCCAGTTTTCTCCATACTTCCATCTGTCTGTCTCCATCTGTCTTGTTCTCTGTATCTCCCTCTTTCATCTGTCTGTCCTTCCATCTGTCTGTCTCCATCTGTCTTGTTCTCTGTATCTCCCTCCTTCATCTGTCTGTCCTTCCATCTGTCTGTCTCTGATTGTCTCCATCTGTCTCACTCTGTCCTTCCACCTGCCAATGCTGCCTAACTCATTCTGTCTTCTGTCTGTCTGTCTGTCCACCTGTCTCTAACCATATCTGGTGATAACTATTTTCATTCTTTTGTCTGTCTGAGTTTGTCAGTTTCTCTCCTTTGGCCTGTCTGTGTATTTTTTTTCACTCTAACCCCTTGTCTTAAGCTAGATGTCTCTGCCTGTCTATGTCCATCTGTCTGTGTGTGTCTCTCTCTCTCTCTCAGTTTCTGAGCTGAACGGTACTAGTACAAACTTAAACAATGGTAGAACTTACTAGCGGTAGTGGTGGTGGTGGTGGTGGTGGGAGGTGCTGTGGTGGTCTCAGTTGCTTTGCCTCCGAGCAGGCCAATGTTGAGGCTGTTCAAGTCAGACTGGAACTGAAGAGCCACCCAGGACTGGATCAGAGTGGTGTTCTCATAGAGCTTCAGATCAGGGAGGTTCACCCCCAGCAGACCTTTCACCGTACTCACGTTCAGAGCCTAAGAAGAACAAGAAGATTCACGTCACCGTTGTGTATTTCAATTCAAATCCCCAAAACAGACCATAAGCAGGACATCTTCGTACCATCACTACGTTGGGGATCAGAGAGAGGAAGGTGGTCATGTCCATGCTGATGTTTTGAGTAGAAAGTGTTTGTATGTCCGCCAAAGGAGCACCACCTGCACAAGCACGTTTTGAGTTCTGAGAGCGTTACCTGCTCCAGGTAATGAGATAAGGTAACACCCTGGTGATGTCACCATGTGTTGTATGTGTGTGGATGAGTGCATGTCTTACCCAGGTACGAACTGATGAGCGTGAAGGTGGTGACGTTGTTGCCTCGCTGAGAGCTGAATGAAGCTTTGGCGATGGTGTACAGGGCTGATTTCTGTTCGATGGAGCATGAAGTCACATTCAGAGCGTTTGCATTCCTGCACAGAGAAAAAACAAAATCCAGATGTTCAGGAGGAAACAGGATGTGCAGAGAGGCACCGGGTTCCTACATCAGTTTCTGCACTCACAGTAGAAAAAGTCAGGCACCGTATTGACAAAAGTGTTTCAAGAAAGAAAATCTTCTTAAATGTCTGTTTATTCTTAAATTCATTCTTCTAAAAAATTTTTATTCTTCAAATAACTCTTACGAATCATCTTACTTTTTACTTAAGTGTTTTTCTTAAGAACAATTCTTAGAACGAGTGGTATTTTTGAACATTGTGTTCTTAAATGTTTTCTTTAACCTTACAATCTTGGGCTTTGTAAGAGTTGTAAGGATTTTTCTCGTTCGAAAGCATCAAAATGAATCTTAGAAACACTCCCTCTGGTCTTCTTTAAGTCTTTGATTGACTCTCCCAATTTCCTTCTTTTTAACAACAGATTCTAAATCGACCCATTTCTTTTTTTTCTTGTAGACTGCGTAACGGCAAATATAACCTCTGCCGCTCTTGCCCGTCCTCGTCATCTGATTTCTTTCATCACCCACAAGGAGGGTTTTTTTTCCTGTTGGCTATGTCTTCTGCCATCACCTCTTGTTTATTAAAATGGTTTGAACGCTAGGATTGATGTTTTTCCTCTGAGTGGATTAAACTAAATAACAGAAATAACGCTGAATAATAAATACACATTCAGAATGTGTCTCGCACCGTATATTGCAAGCTGTAAAATGTTTTTTTTTCTACGAGAACTTCATTTAAGAACATTCTCCTCAACTTCTTATTTTTGTCTTAGTTTTTGTCCAGTACTGGATCTTCTAAACTTTCTTTGGTTCTTGGGATCGGTGTCGGTTCGACTTTCCCATGGTATGTCATGATAAGTGCTTACTTTGGATTTTCTTCTGACATCCAGTTAGTCATGGTGACTTTCAGCATGAGTCTAGAGTCCTGTTCAGAATTTTTAGAACCCCTGGTGACATGAGATTGGCATTACGTATTTCTATGGAGGTACCTGTTTATGTGCGAGAACTTACTTCAGGCTGTCAGAAGTGATGCTCTTCAGTACACTAACATCCAGAGAGCAGATGTTGGAACCGACTGCGTTAAGTTCAGTGGTTCCCAGCGAGTTTCCATCCACACTCAGATACCTGGTGATCACGGCTTTACTCTACAAAACATAAACCATGGTTAGTTTAGCAAACAAACAATGCAGTGACTAAGGTTTGTTTTCACAAATAATTTCACCCCAAAACAAACTCTAAGCTGCTGCCTGCAGACGGACCAGAGATCAGATTATACGATTATACTTCATCATGTTCTCATGCGATGTTATCGTCTGAAAGGTGTGGGTTGTGAATGCCCTTATATCCTGTACCTTATTTGTTGCCCAGTCCCCATTAGTGGAGTCCATCAAAGAGGACAATGTGTCAATCGTGGAATGTTCCACTTGTTGATGTTCATCAAACTGAGGCCTCACGAGATGTAGATCCCAGAAGCTGCACCACACTGGTCACAAGGGGCCTGATGGGTAAATCTACAACATTACAAATCAAAACAGCTCTTAGTAAACCTACCATGTAACCAACACACACCACTAGGCTCAGTTATCGTAAACATGGCATTAGTTTCCACTGCTATGCAGATGATACACAGCTGTACATATAAGCCAAAACTAATGACAGCCTTACAATCAACAAAATCGAGGACTGTGTATAGGAAATAAAAGATTGGATGTTATTTAATTTTTTCTTACTTAAACTCAGATAAAAAACTGAGGTGCTATTAGTGGGACCCAAGGCTGTGAGAGACAGGTTGGCTACATCTATCCTAAATCTAGATGGCTGTCCAGTATTGCCCAGTTCCATCTGTAAAAAACTTAGGGGTCACATTTGACTCAGATCTATCCTTTGATGCACCACATTAGCAGCATCACTCGGAATTGCTTTCTTTCAATTACGTAATATCGCTAAACTTAGAAATATCCTCTCTTTTAATGATGCAGAAAAAACTTGTTCATGCGTTTATAACCTCAAGGTTGGATTTACTGTAAAGGCCCCTTACTTACTGGATGCTCTAGTAAATCTATAAATAAACTTCAGTTAGTTCAGAATGCAGCTGCCCGAGTGCTAACTCGAAACTAGAAAAAATTTGATCATATCCCACTCCTGTTCTATCATCACTGCACTGGTTACCAGTCAAAATCCGCATTGATTACAAAATACTTCTTTTAACTTATAAAGCTCTACATCGCCTGGCCCCACATTATCTGAGTGGACCTCTTAGAGGTTTACAATCCAACTCGTCTACTTCGTTCGCAGGGTGCAGGACTTCGTTTTTAGTTTCCTAGAATTAAAAAAGTCACAGCCGGGGGGAAAGGCTTTTCTCATACATGGCCCCCCAACTATAAGAAGAGGGAAAAAACTTCCCACTTTCGGTTCGAGATTCAGGACACTCTCCAAGTTTTAAGTCTAGGCTAAAGACTCCATTACCTATTTACACAGACTTTGACTAGATTTAGACCAGGATGCATGGGCTTGGATCACTGGGGCCGGAGTCTGGAGTCATGTTCTGGCCTGCCTGCCTTGTCCGCTAGCCGGGAGTGTCGAGTGGGCGGTCTGGCTAAACTGGCTTCGGTCCTCATGATCTTGACTCATGCATCCTTGCCTTAGATAAAGGGCAGAGCTGGGGGTTCATAGTCAAAGAATCTTATGTGGTGATCAGGAGACGTTGGGGTTGCTGTCTTTCATGCCTCCCGTGAGGTTGCCAATGTCTCATGTGATCCCTCTTGGCTGTGTTTCCTACCAGTTCTCCTCTTTCTAGCTATTGCTGCTATAGCTAATGCTGCCGGGGGGGTCTCATGCTACACTTGGCATCAGTGATTGACATGGCATCAGTGTGATTGTTAATAGACATTTACATTTACATTTACATTTACAGCATTTAGCAGACGCCCCTTATCCAGAGCGCGACTTACAATTGGTACAATCTTACAATCCAAGCAATGTGGGGTTAAGGGCCTTGCTCAAGGGACCCAAACAGTGGCAGCTTGGCCGAGGTGGGTAGACACGTGCTCTTAATCAATAACTAATTACACTTTTTTCTGTTTTCTCTCCGGAGCTGTGTTCCCGGCAGTTCCAGCCCCACACATGATGTTCATCTGCTGGAGCTCCACTCAAGCTGCTTCCGTCATTCAGCTCCAGCCCCCATCATACCCGGGCCACTTAATGTCGATGTGCATACTTCACATTTTATATTTAACTTTGACTCCATGACTTTAGTTTCGCTCTTAGATTATCATCTACGCCGCCCAGGAGGTTGGGTCCCTTTTTGAGTCTTGGTCCTCCCAAGGTTTCTTCCTCATAACACTCAGGGAGTTTTTCCTTGCCACTGTCGCCCTAGGCTTGCTCAATTTGGGATTGGACGTAGTTATTAGGAGATAATCTAAACTTGTAAAGTTGCTTTGAGACAATGCTCCATTGTAAAAAGCGCTATATAAATAAATCTGACTTGACTTGACTTGACACCATCCAAGAAACAACACGGTTAAACACAACTAAGGTGGACCTGGTTTAATTTGCTCAGAATGACAATCTGCAAGCTGGAGTCCACCACTTTAGTAGTGATGGATGCCAGATTGTCATTTAGGATGGTGTTGTCCAGACAGGCCTCAAACTGGGCAGAGTCGTAGCCAATAGGGAATGATTCATCAGCGATGGTTGCTGCTGTGATGTTTTCTGTAGTGCACCCTGTCGGGAAAACAAGTAATCAAGTAAACCTGTGACTAAATATTTATGACTTCAGCATACAGCAGCTAAATGGAATTTAGCATGTTAGTGTGTATCAAAAGGAATGGTCTGATACCTATAGAACGCCTGCTTCTGAACTTTGTATTGCATTCTGTGAAGAATCCTTTTAGCTTCTGTACCGATGTCTTCTGGCTCTTCTGGACTGGCAGGAAATACTTCAAAAATGATCTTTTGAAGCCCTTCAACAAGAGAAAGACATAAAAATCACAACCCACACCAATACATACATTTACAGAATGAAGTTTTAAGGTTTACCTACAGTGGTAATTTTGGCCCAGATGTCTTGTTTGAAGTACAGAGGTAGATTGCCCATCGTCTGCAACGTCTCCTGGTTCCATGTAGAGGGGTCACTGTTGGATGAAACAGCAACATCTGTGAGACTCCATATCTAGAACTCTAGTCATACATGCTTAATGATTCCCCTTATGACTGGTGCATCCAGAGCCGTTGATATGATGCCAACTTTAGCCAGCTAAATTGTTTATTGCCAAGTGGAAACTTTTAGATGCAACAAGAAAGTTTCAGCTCCTCCCCAAAGAACCATAAGCTCAGAAGATGTGTCCTTGGTTACAGCAAAATGACCAAGTTCCAAATTTCCTCTGAAAGCCATATCAGGACCGTTTTAACAGGGGTTGCTGGAGCAGTGGTGTCACTGTTTCTGACAAAATGTTCATCATATTTCAAATTTGAAAGGCTTACACTGTGTACAAAGCAGATGGTCTCACTCACCCAAATGAGGTGTTTCCACCTGAAAGCAGCAACTGTACAGCGACGATCTGATCATTGGAGAGATCTGAGCAATTTAACATCTTCTCCACAATGTAAGGGTCGGAGTTCTGGATGTAGGTGGGATCCAGCGTGCAGACCATATTACCCAGAACATCCACATGATCCTTTGTCAGACTGAAACCCGATATACTCTATAACAGAAGAAACAGAGTGCAGGAGGATCACAAGGTGGGACGGGGAACCAGGTCCACAGATAATAGAAATTCTGTCTGGTAAATAAAATTGTATAGCAATGGCTTAAAACCAGCTCCACAGAGTTTCCAACCCTGAATCCTGGAGGCCTCAAGTGTGAGTCTTGACTTTCTCAAACCTAAATCCTGGAGGTCAATGCCCTGGATCCTTGATCCCCGAATAATGTAAATCTCAATCCTGCATCCCCTAATTGGATATCCCAAGCATAGGATGTAGAAGGTCCCAGCTTTGAATCTGGGAGCTCTCTGTCCTGGATCCTGACACTCAGTAACTCAGATTCATGGATCCTGAACTTTGTTCCTGAAGGATTCAATCTTAGGGCACCACTGTAGCTACTAAGCTTGGTTTCTGAAGCTCCACTCCATACAAGCAGAAATGGGAGCTATGAACCTTGGATCATGGAGCCCTCAATCCTCGATCACAGAACTCTCAAGCCTAGATCTTGGAGCTTCCAATCCTGGATCTTGGAGTAGGCAACCCTGGTTCATGGAGCTCCATTGTACCAGACAGGATCTAGAGGACCCTACACTGGTTTCTGGAGCTCCTGTATATGGCAGCTATGTATCTGGGGCTCTCAACCCTAGATTCTAAAGCTCCAAACCCTGGACCCAGGAACTCTGAACCCTGGATCCTGAAGCTCCCAAAATGCAATGCTGGTTCCTGGATCTCCCTACCCTGTACATGAGCTCTGTACCCTAGAGTCTTGTGTGTGTGTATGTGCATGTGTGTGTGTTTTACCAGGCAGTCCCGTGCGTTGTTAAACAGGACGGTCTTTTTGTTGAGGACACCAGACATCACTGAGAAATCTGCTTTTCCCAAAGCAGTGAAGTAGGACCTGCAGGCTGCTTTCTGCACGTTGTCATAGCTAAAACATAAATAAGCAGCAGCATTATAACAAAAATACACAAATACTACTGTGGTGTGTGTGATCTGGAGAAAGGAGAGGTGCTTACTTTAAAAAAAACTCAAGTAAGAACAAAATCTCTTTACTAAATCAAAATCTTTTTACTACCAATGGTAACCCTTTCCCAGGTTCTTGTTGGTTGGTGAAGCTGGTATCTGAACCAACGATCTTCTGATTACTAGTCCAGTGATTTAATAAATAAGCCATCGCTGGTTCTTATGTGATATCAAGTGCAGATTTGAGGTTGTTTTACACCTTTTAATTCAAATAAGAATTACACCACAGCATGCCTCGCACATATCCAAAATTATTTGAAGCGTTGCCATTCCTTGTCTTATCATCTCAAACTTCACCTTTGGCTTTATGGTTTAAAAACCCCCCATGGGCCTTTTTCTGGGGGTCAATTTGCTTGTTCGGATACACCACGCCTGTAGTAGAGAAGCATGTCAGAAGAGCATGTCAGAAGCTCAGAGTTGTGTCCTTGTTTTACGTTAGTTAAACATGCATGTCAGCTGAAACGCAATATAACATACCAGTTAGATCAGGCACCACAGCACGGGTCAGGTGATCTCCCCAAATATGACATTTTACAAATCCTTAAGGTTTCTGTGCAATAATGGTTTTATAAAACTTCCCAACAGTGTACCTGAGTCTTCCTTCAGAACGACCTTCTTCCTTTCGTGTACGTGGTCTACAGGCTTTCACCAGATCTTGACTCTCTGTGTGTGTGAGAGTCTGAACTGAGCTGCAGGTGAAGCCTGTGAGTATGGATTCTGATAAACTGTGGGAAGAAAAACGGGGCTTTGGCTTTACCTCAAACATGCCAGGCGATCAGAAAAAAGAAAAATCTGTCTTCAGCAGGATGGTAAGCATGTTATGCACCCAATGCCTGCTTGCATTGATGTGTGTGTGTAATTGTGTTTGTAACTCACTCCTCTATGTTTGTGCCCGCTACTGGCCACTGAACCAAACAGTAAAGGGCCTAGTGATAGGAAAAGTACAGAATAAAAATGAAATTCTTACACACCTGCATCCAGAAGATTGTTCAACCAGCAAACGTAACGTCTGGTTCTCTTACCTGGTAACTGCTCCAACTCTTCTTATTGAGTGGCGTTGTACCATCAATGGTCTAGGCCATCGTCAGTAGAACAGGTGGGATAAAAACAGGGCCAGTGTATCTGGGAACTATTCGATATCACATTGACCGTGTCTATAGAGACAATCTGGAAGAAGAATATTAGAGAATTAAACCTAAAAAACTCATCCACATCAGCACCCCTCACATGTACGTGTTTGTGTACCTTCTGTACGAAGGACTGCTGCAGAACCACAGGAGCTGACTGAATGTTGGTGATGAATGTTGGATTCCTGCTTACAATCAGAAGCTCAGTGATTGGGATGGCGGTCATTGTTTGCACAGGGACACCTCCGATGAGCGTTCCAAGACTTGCCAGGGTGTCGGCACTGGAAATCTGTCATTGAAACACCATCATGTTGCAAAATAGCTTTGCAAAAGCCCATATTTAATGCAATGTCCTTACATGTCCAGATGCTAATATCATGTTACATATAGTGTACACTTACGGAAACTCCTGAACTAATGATGCTCTGCACAAGGGCATTCGCTTGCCCCCTGTCCCAGCCGCTTACAGTACTGAGTGTAGAAAGTGCGGTTTTTATGGTCTCAGGGCCAGCCGAGTTTATCTGACCCACAGATAGACCAACACTCTGGCTGCCCAATGTTGCAATGGTGTCTGCAGTTACAGTTGGGAACTTTTTCACAAGCACTGCTGAGACCTGAGGGAAGAGAAGGATTATGGGTAATCTCATGCTGCTAAGTGAGCAGGTAAAACAGATTTGATCACATTGATTGATTACCACTGGATCAATTCCTGTGCAGTTTTTGATGGTTTGCAGGACGCTCGTGCTTTCATGAACTCCAAGAGATTCAAACATAGTAGAAGGAGCTCGGCACAGCAGTGCCTTTGGTAAGCTATAAGCACAGAAAAACAAATCAGTAAACAGTATTTATTACAGACACACCATTTCATAGTTCATTGTAGAGCCAAATCCTAACCATGGGGACCTGAACATTTTCAGGGTGTTTGCTTCTCATGTCTCTGAAATCTCAACATGTTAGACTGTCTATAACCCTAAATCAGAATAAAGTTGGAATGGTATGGGAAATACAAATTTAAATAAGCACACAGTGTTCCTTCCATTTCCTTTACATTCACTTTTATTTCATTACAGAAAATATGAAACCAAGATATTTCATGTTTTTTCCTGCTAAACTTCATTGATAATAAACATCCTTTCCTGCATTTCAGGCCTGCAACACATTCCAAGTTGGGACGAGGGCAATTTAGCTAGTAATGAGAAAATAAATAAATACATAATGCTGTGATTTCAAACAGGTAATTGTAATCATGATTTGGTCCAAAAGCAGTTTCCATGAAAGATACTTTCAGTATCAGTAAAGATGATCAGAGGATCTCCAGTTTATCTCCAAATGTGTGAGAAAATGATTGAAATGTTTAAAAAACAATGCTCCTCACAGAAAGATTAGAAGAGATTTCCATATTTCTCAGAAATCTGGAGGAATTTCCTAAAAAGCGTAAACTGAGAAGGGGTGATCTCTGCTCCCTCAGACAGCACTGCATCAAGAACCGTCATTCATCAATAGCTGATAGAACCATATGGACAAGTGATTACTATATCAAACCTTTATCAAGCTCTACAGTACAGAGTTACATTCACAAATGCCACTTAAAACATTACTGATGTTATTAAATTTTCTCTTACTTAACTCAGATAAAACTGAGGTGCTATTAGTGGGACCCAAGGCTGTGAGAGACAGGTTGGCTACATCTATCCTAAATCTAGATGGCTGTCCAGTATTGCCCAGTCCGTCTGTAAAAAACTTAGGCGTCACATTTGATTCAGATCTCTCCTTGGATGCGCACATTAGCAGCATCACTCGAATTGCTTTCTTTCAATTACGTAATATCGCTAAACTTAGAAATATCCTCTCTTTTAATGATGCAGAGAAACTGGTTAATGCGTTTATAACCTCAAGGTTGGATTACTGTAACGCCTTGCTCTAGTAAATCTATAAATAAACTTCCGTTAGTTCAGAATGCAGCTGCCCGAGTGCTAACTCGAACTAGAAAATTTGATCATATCACTCCTGTTCTATCATCACTACACTGGTTACCAGTTAAATTCCACATTGATTACAAAAATACTTCTTATAACTTATAAAGCTCTACATGGCTGGCCCCACATTATCTGAGTGAACTCTTAGAGTCTTTGTTCGCAGGGGACAAGGACTTCTTTTAGTTCCTAGAATTAAAAAAGTCACAGCAAGGAGAAAGGCTCTTTCTCATACCATGGCCCCCACTCACTATGGAATAAACTTCCCACTTTCATTTCGAGACTCAGACACTCTCCAAATTTTTAAGTCTAGGTAAAGACATACCTATTTGCTCAGGCTTTTTTGACTAGATTTAGACCAGGATGCATGGCTTGGTCCTCACTGGTGCCGGAGTCTGGAGTCATGTCTGGCCTGCCTACCTTGTCCGCTAGCCGGGAGTGTCGAGTGGGCGGTCTGGCTGAACTAGGCTTCGGTCCTCGTGATCTTGACTCATGCAACCTTGGCTTAGAATAAGGGCAGAGCTGGGGGTTCATAGTCAAAGAGTCTTATGGTGATCAGAGATGTTGGGTTGCTGTCTCCTGCCTCCCGTGGGATTGCCAATGTCTCATGTGATCCCTCTTGGCTGTGTTACCTACCAGTTCTCCTCTTTCTAGCTATGCTGCTATAGCTAATGCTGCCGGGGTCTCATGCTACACATGGCATCAGTGATTGTTAATAGACACTGTGCTCTTAATCAATAACTAATTGCATTTTCTGTTTTCTCTCTGAGCTGTGTTCCGGTGCCAGTTCCAGCCCCACACATGATGTTCATTCGCTGCAGCTCCACTCAAGCTGCTTCTGTCATCAGCTCCAGCCCCATCATACCTTGGCCACTTAATGCCGATGTGAATATTTTACATTTTATTCGAACTTTGACTCCATGACTTTAGTTCGTTCTTAGATTTATCATCTACGCCGCCCAAGGAGGTTGGGTCCCTTTTTGAGTCATGGTCCTCCCAAGGTTTCTTCCTATAACACTCAGGGAGTTTTTCCTTGCCACTGTCACCCTAGGCTTGCTCAATTTGGGATTGGACGTAGTTATTAGGAGATAATCTAAACTTGTAAAGTTGCTTTGAGACAATGCTCCATTGTAAAAAGCGCTATATAAATAGATCTGACTTGATTTGTCTACTGTGCTAAAAAGAGTCCAGAATGGGCGTCGGCTTCTCTGGGCTCGGAGGCATCTGGGATGGACTATCACACAGAGGGACCATGGATTGTGCTCAGACCCATCAGTATAACAGATCTTTTTTTGGACCAAAATTGAAAAAAGGAGCATCCAGACAGTTATGAGGAAAAAATCCAAAAGCCAGGCTCTGTCATGGTGTAGGGTCGGGTCAGGGCCCTTGGTAAAGGTCATTTCCACTTCTGTGATGCAGCATTAATGCAGAAAAGTACCCTGAGATTTTAGAGCAACATAAGTTGCCTTCAGGATGACATCTTTATCAGGGTCATCCATGCATTTATCAACAACACAAACACAAAACAAAACCACATGCTGCACACATTATAAAGCATGGCTGTGGAAGAAGAGGGTACAGGTACTGGACTGGACTGCCTGCAATAGACAATGGGAAATAAGCGAAGCAGACGACCCCGTACTGTTACACATCTTAAGACGTGTTGATAAAAGGAATGGCAAATTACAAAGTGGTAAATGCTTTACTGTCCCAATTTATTTGTAATGCGTTGCAGGCCTGAAATGCAGGAATGGATGTTTATTAACATTATTATTGTCTACAATGAAATAAAAGTACAAACGAAATGTAAGAAACACTGTGTCTCTGTAATGACTTTAAATGCTTTATTCCTAATGCAAACATTACAGTAGGCCCCATGCACCGGAGCATGATGGGATTTTAGAGTTACGGTATGTAAGAGGGTGGTGTGGTATCTGTTACCTGAGCGCACTGAAACTAGGATTGTAGGTTTGTAACTGGATTGTGTAGTACTGCAGGACTGTGTCTGGAATATTTGGGTTATTAAACAACTGAAGATTAGTTGGATTCTCCAGGAACAGGCTGATCTAAAGAGAAAAATCACAAGCATTAAACTGTCGAGCTAAACGTACACAGTTAAAAGTGTGTGTCTTTTTATGAGTGGTTATAACTGTTACATTGGTTGTTCCAAAAGACTGGAAGTCAGAGATGGTCATGAAGTTGATGAACACTCCAATGTTGTCAGCAAACCAGGAAGTGGAGTTCAGAACGGAATCTGTGACATTATAACAGCGGGGAGTGCCACCTGCAGGACAAAGAGGTACACTATTTTAGCTTCAGTAAGAACTTCATTTTAAACAGGGTTATAATCCAGAGTTTAGCCCAGAAGCACTGGGAGAAAGTCAGGGCATTAGAATCTCACACCAGGGGGGGATATAGAGTAAACAGTCCACCTACAATGGCGCTTGAAAGTTTGTGAACCCTTTAGAATTTTCTAGATTTTTGCATACATTTGACTTTAAAACTGTTACGGTTCGCCATATGAAAACAATGGCGAACAGGCAAAACTAAAAAAGATGGGAAGGGACCCAATTGCAATTAGCTCCAGATGGTATTAATGAACTGAAATAAATCATATAAATAAAAACAATGAATAATGAAATAAAAATGAATGACTAAAAGAAAGAAAGTAAGAGTTTGAGCAGACGCACACACACAAAGTTCACAGGCGCGCTCCAATAAGCGCGGAAAGGTGCAAGAGGCACGGCAGCGTTTTATAAGCACTGGCATGATTAAACCTATGAGGACGCCTGCCTCTTTAAACTGGACTGAAATAAGCGCTACAAGGGCGGCGGCGTAATAACACATTCACGGAAGTTAAACGGAGAAAATTTCCCTTTAAACAGGGCTGAAATAAGCGCTACAAGCGCGGTAGAATTTACACACACCGCAATGATCAAACAGTGAACACCTGTGCTCAAGAGGTGCTGAGATCAGCCAAGCAGTGCTGAGATCAGCGCTAGGAGCGCGTGAGAATTAGAACACAAAATATTGATTAAACGAATGGAAACTAATACAATAGTCGAGAAAAGAAAATTCAATAAGGCGCCTGAAAGCGCTGAGAGAGAGAGCTGAAAACCAATAAGCCGAAAGCGCTCAGTGTAACAAGCTGAGCCCCAATACAATCGGCGAATGAGCTCTCTCTAGGAATCGCTCTCAACTCAGATTCAGGGCTGCATGGAATGCGGCCACGCAGCCTGGGCGTGAGAGCGGTGACGTGCTGTGCAGGCTTCAGAGACTGAATTTAATTTCTGAAGCACCGCGATGCGATTCACGGTTCTGTGTGCATGCCTCAACGTGAATCGGACGCGCAAAAAACGGACAGGAGCGGGGCACAGGCCTACCGCTCGGATCCGAGGCTGAAAATCACAAAGGGAGGCGGTTCAGGCAAGGGACCCGCAGGGGCGCGCAACGCCGGGGAGAGCGAACATCAATACGGCGGAGTGGAGCCGCGAACGGGCGGTAGGGGCAATAACCCGGCCGGTTCTGACCCTACGCTAATCCCCCTGGATTACCTCAGAATCTCCAGATTCGTACACCGGCTGAGCCCCTAAAGTGGGCCCAGTCTACCAAAGTCCCTAACACAAACCGTAACTGAAGCAACAGCGTGTATGAGATCCCCGAAAGTCTCTTAACCCAAAAAAAACGTTGTTGTAAAGATGTACAAAACACAGACGTGCTCCCAGGGTCAGCAGCAGGATATAAAAGAAGACAGAGTTACGGAGGGACAGTGTGACCCTGACCCTTAAGTCATAAAGACCCTTATCTGTCTATACAGTATGTTGGTACACAGAATCCGATCTTTATCTCTGGGCAGGAGACCCGGCTTGTGATTAACGAGTTGCTTAGACAGCTTTCCTGTATGCTTAAACCTGCACGTAAATGAACCAGTTAAAAGGGGGAAGCCTTCTACCTCCTTTATCCACTCGCATACAAGTGCTCAGGCATTGCTGTATGGGAGTTGATCTCTGCGCGCGCACCAGTGTGTGTGTGTGACTTTGTTCTCCCACGTTTGAAAAGTCTCCA
Source organism: Ancistrus triradiatus (assembly GCA_025084515.1). Lineage (NCBI taxonomy): Eukaryota > Metazoa > Chordata > Actinopteri > Siluriformes > Loricariidae > Ancistrus > Ancistrus triradiatus. The sequence continues at coordinate 91,477 of JAJAGP010002271.1, read as the reverse complement.
CCACAGAAACCTGGCAAAGACACCACGAGATTCAGCGAAATAGTAAGGAGCGAAGGCGATGGTGCGACACCTGTCAGTGCCAAAGCAAGCTCTTAAATAGAGCCACTGACAGGTGTGTGTAATCGTGCCGTAATCAAGTAATACAGGCATGATTGCATGGTCTGAGGATCCCGACCCATAGCTGAACCAATACTGACCTCTACTGTCACCTTTGGCGGAATCCCCAGACTGTCGGAGGGGTAATACACTACAAAATGGATCAACAGTGGCCACTAGCGGCCACTGCTTACCCCCTGATAAAAACATCATAAGATTTTCACACAAGTCCTAAAAGTAGATAAAGAGAACCCAGTTAAACTAATGAGACAAAAATATTATACTTGGTCATTTATTTATTGAAGAAAATGATCCAATATTACATATTAGTGAGTGGCAAAAGTATGTGAGCCTTTGCTTTCAGTATCTGGTTTGACCCCCCTGTGCAGCAATAATTGCAGCTAAACGTTTCCTGTAGCTGTTTATCAGTCTTGCACACCGGCTTGGAGGAATTTTAGCCCATTCCTCCGTACAGAACAGCTTCAGCTCTGGGATGTTGGTGGGTTTCCTCACATTAGCTGCTCGCTTCAGGTCCTTCCACAACATTTCCATTGGATTAAGGTCAGGACTTTCCAAAACATGACCTTTATTCTTCTGTAACCATTCTTTGGTGGAACGGCTTGTGTGCTTAGGGTCGCTGTCTTGCTGCATGGCCCACCTTCTCTTGAGATTCAGTTCATGGACAGATGTCCTGACATTTTTCTTTAGAATTATCTGATGTAAGTCAGAATTCATTGTTCCATCAGTGATGCCAAGCCGTCCTGCCCAGATGCAGCAAAACAGGCCCAAACTATGATACTACCACTACCATGTTTCACAGATGGGATAAGGTTCTTATGCTGGAATGCAGTGTTTTCCTTTCTCCAAGCATAACAGTCTTCCAATAGCCTTCTGGCTCGTCCACGTGATCTTTAGCAAACTGGAGAGCAGTGGCTTTCTCCTTGCAGCCCTGTCATGCACACCATTGTTGTTCAGTGTTCTTCTGATGGTGGACTCATGAACATTAACATTAGCCAAATGTGAGAGAGGCCTTCAGTTGCTTAGAAGTTACCCTGGGGTCCTTTGTGACCTCGCCAGTTATTACCCGCCTTGCTCTTGGAGTGATCTTTGTTGGTCGACCACTCCTGGGGAGGGTAACAATGGTCTTGAATTTCCTCCATTTGTACACAATCTGTCTGACTGTGGATTGCTGGAGTCCAAACTCTTTAGAGATGGTTTTGTAACCTTTTCCAGCCTGATGAGTATCAACAACTCTTGTTCGGAGTTCCTCAGAAATCTCCTTTGTTCATGCCATGAAACACTTCACCAAACATTTGTTGTGAAGAGCAGACTTTGATAGATCCCTGTTCTTTAAATAAAACAGGATGCCCCCTCACACCTGATTGTCATCCCATTGACTGAAACACCTGAGTCTAATTTCACCTTCAAATTAACTGCTAATCCCAGAGGTTCACATACTTTGCCACTCACTAATATGTAATATTGGATCATTTTCATCAATCAATGAATTACCAAGTATAATATTTTTTCTCATATGTTTAACTGGGTTCTCTTTATCTACTTTTAGGACTTGTGTGAAAATCTGATGATGTTTTAGCTCATAGTTATGTAGAAATATAGAACATTTTAAACAGTTCACAAACTTTCAAGCACCACTATAGTTACACATTTTCAAAAGAGGATTGGAGGAAACTGTATCAAACAAAGGAAACAGACAGCAACCAGAGTTGATCCTGGTCACCAGGACGTTCTCTGGTACCCACACAGGTACATACACAGACAAACTAAAAACAAGTTGAGGTCACCCTTACCTGTGCTCTTCAGGTAACCCTTTATTCTGCTGTATACATCAGCTCGGGTGAGATTAGCTGTAAAATTGAAGTTGCTCCCGAGGAAAGACACTCTGCACACACGAACACAAATACAAAACCATTCTCTACAGATCCAGCAGACAGGGGGCATCATTTGTGCTCAGAGCAAACACTCACATTTTCCTGTACGACAAACAGGAGGCGATAGTGAGCTGGGTGGAGCTGACCATTTGGGAGCTGAGGAAGGGCAGATAGCGAACCAGGCTAGCATCAAACCACTGATTCACCTCAGCCGGGGATGATGCACCAAGAGCACGAGGCCAAACACATTCCAGTGTCTGTCTCGCCAGATCTCGGGGGGGAACTGGTTCCTGTTCAAAAAAAAAGGATGGTGTGAGACAATATATACAATACTGACAAAAAATAACGCTCCCAGATAGAAATGTGGGATTTTGCTGCAATGCTCGGCTTGCAGTTCTTTCTCAGGCAGAAATGTAAATGATTACAGGTGTGGTCTGATTAATAGCCACAAGAGGGTGAAAAAAAGGGCAACGGTCTTCCCCTATAGTGCTGCCCTATAAAAAGGCTCTCACACAGTGAACAGTGATCCACCGACACAAATGTGGAACAAGAAGCTCCTACAGTTTCATTATCCCCATCCAAACACAGGGGGCATCTTCACTACACACCCCTGTCTCTGCCCGGACCAATTTTATCCAGGGGCTTAGCGGAAGGATGTTTGTTTTAACACCTTCGTTTGCAGTGGTGTCACGAACAAGACACTGGACTGCTACGGACTGAAAACATATTGTCTTTAGTGATGAATCCAGGTTCTGTTTGGGTTCTGATGACAGTCGGGTTTCGAATATGGAGGCTCGTGGTGAGTGCTTCAAATATTGCCTTTGCTGTGGAGGGACACACTGCCAAACACGGACAAACTGCTGGTGCGATGATCTGGGGAGCCATTGCATATGACAGTTGGTCAGTGACTAGTAGTGATGTGTGGGATATGTGCAGGGCATCCTGCAGTAACATGTGTAACCTCTCATGGCTTCAAACTGACACTTCAGCAGGATAATGCTCGCCCACAAACACCAAGAGTTTAACAGGAATGTCTCCACCAGATTTATCACCAATTGAGCATTTATGGGACCAACTATGAGTGTGCAGGATCTACAGGCCCAGCTGTAACATCTGTGGGTAAATGTGGCACAGGATAACAAACTGAACCTGTAGTCCTCCATACCCAACCATACCTCATCTTGTAGCCAGGCTAGAGGCGGCCTAACAGGGTCACTACAGCCTCCTCAGCTTAAGTTCAGTTGTACAGTTTTCCCAATAAACCTATCCTTTCTCTCTAATATTGTAATCACTTACATATCATCATTACATTCACACATATAAAGATTCATTGCTGGATCCAGACGTACCGTCTCCAGGTACTGTTTGGTTCTGTTGTAGTTGTTCAGAAGTGTGCAGAGGTCAGAGCCACTCACTGTGGTTGTTCCATTCAGAATCTCTCTCAACTCCCCTGTAGAGATGGAGCTCAACAACTAGAGGACATGGAGAAGAGACCAAACACTCAGAGACAATTCAGCTTTCTGGTGGCTCTCAGGACTTCAAACCGAGCATAAACCAGGGTTTCATTACTGAATACATGACTGCAATATAATGTAGCAATACCTCTGGCTGTCGGTCGGCTGGAATCATGGCCAGGAAATTACTCAGATCAGGAAATCCAAAACTAAGGAAGAACTGTTTCAGGAACACAAAGAAACTTCCTCCTCCGTAGCAACGTGTAGAGTTTGAGCCTTTGGAACAGGACACAGAATAAAATCTAATGCAAAATATAATTATAACCAATACAATCCTGTTACACATACCTGGTACACCAAACAGACACACACACACACACACACACACACACCTACCTTTGTTCTTGAAGTAGTCCTGTGTGTAAATGAAGATGCCGTTGGACTGCGTTGTGGAAAGGGTGCTGCTCACAATATCAAGTCCTTTCAATCTATAACAGTTATAAAAAAGTGAATAAACTAAAAAAAACCAAACCGCCTAAGGGGTGTGTGTGTGGATATGTAATGCATTCACTCACATCTCTCTGTACAAGTCACAGCTGATGTTCAGGGGGATGATGGACAGGGTGGTTGTACTAACTCCAGGAAGGAAGAGTCGGAGATTTGTCTGGACCCAACGGGCAACATCTTGTGGGTTAAAAGTTTGGAGACGAGGTGCCAGAGTCGTCAGAACCATACTCAGGATGGTGTCTGATGCTGCTAGTGGAAGGCTAGTCAGGTTCATCTGGAAACACACAACATCACCATGTAGCCTGGAGAAAATCATAGGCAATTTGGTTCCATAATGCAACGTGAATAGGCACCTGATCTGCGCTCTGCTTAAAGGCAACAAAAAAGCTCTCGATTTGGTTCAGATCTGTAGGCAAGATCACACTGCCTATCACCTCACGAAGTAAAGAAACATTTCCCAAAACGCCTGACTCATTCTTCAGGATCAGCTGGACCTTCTGCTGACTGGACAGTAAGTCTAAAATCGCCCACTGCAAAACAAAACAGGAATGTATCACGTATCTAATTATCTGAAACACATTCCAAGGTCTGAGGAGAGCAGAGAACAACTCCTAAAACCTGTTTTTGGAAAATCTGATAGTAACTACTTGTCACAATACTAGAGGTCTGCTGTTACTCACGCTGGAGAAATCTGCATTTATCCTTTGCAGCTGCTCCAAGGTGGCAAAGACAGAGAAATTCCCAAAGTTTTCTTTTCAAGCCAGTTACGACTGCTGGAAGTGTTAACAAATGCAGCCAGGATCTAAAACGATCACATATCATCACAGCAGGAAATCAGAACATTAGAGTCCCTGAGAGTCCTTAGTCATTTCATATATGTAACCAAGACAATATCAATTTGCTTTTCATCTTTTTCATTCAAAATATTCATCTGTCTTTACCTGGCTGGTCACGTCTTAAGAGGAAAGGAAGGATGAAGGAACTGAAGATGGTCTGCTTTTGTTTTCTCAGAAATGGGTCCCCTGTGGCTGTCTTAGAGCCTCCACCCTAGATTGGATATATCAGACTTTGTTCAGTTTTCCCATTTTGATTTTGTCAATTCCATGCCAAAGTGGAGCTCTCCTCATGCAGACTTACAACAATTCTGTAGGTGTCACAGCTGAAGTTCTTGGAAAGCGAAAATGGAAAAGAGCGTCAGAGGAAACTGATGGCAAAAATGGTCTGAGCCTTGTCCGGAACCAACTGGGTAACGAATGCAGCATCGATCAGCTGGGCAGCAGTGAAGTTTTTGATTTTGACTTCTACAAGCGCATCTAGGACATGTGGGTCAGCAAAGACTTAGACAGTCTGCGAAAGAGAACACGACTTTTCAGTGCACAATTCCAACAAAAAATTTTCTTATTCCTGATTAACTTTACTTACCCTGTTGGAGAACTTATCCAGAGCTTCATCCAGTTGGTGCTGCAAACCTTTGGAAGAAAAGCTTCCAAACCCTCTTTGGTGTAGTTAACCGGATATTTGCACATCAGCAGGGTTACCAGATCATCCGACGACAGAAACAGCAGCCTTCGTCAAAAAAGACAGAGAAGTTAGGGAACCTTCTGTGCAGGAGAACCAGTTCCGTCTGCTTCATCTTTTTATCAGTAATTATGCTGCAGTTGAAATGAGCTAATCCAAACCGATCAAGAACTGAACTGGCATCCAAAGTTTAAAATATATTTAAAATATATAGAACATGCAGGAACTCACCACTGAACAAGCATAGCCAGGGGATACTGAAGTTGCACAGTACTGATGAAAGATTTTTTGGCTGTGGAGGCAAAACAACATGAATTACAGCTCTTAATTTTATTGTAGTAGCGTAGTATCAACATACATATTTAAAATAGGCTTCAGCATTATCTACATTTTCAGGGACCTGAGGGAAGTCTTAGAAATCATCTCCTGTGGATAACAAGGGAAATCTTCATTTTCACTTTCAACACTTAATGCTTACCTGTCTACAAGGTGACACTCAGTGGTGTTAATGGGAGGGGTAATGATGCTGCCAGTAGTGTTTGTATTGGTTGTGGTGTTGCCAGTGGTAGAGCTCCCAGCGGTGGTGGTGTTGCCAGTGGTAGGGCTCCCTGTCGTGGTGGTGTTGCCAGTGGTAGGGCTCCCTGTCGTGGTGTTGCCAGTTGTAGATCCCCCAGTGGTGGTGGTGGTGGTGTTGCCAGTGGTAGGGCTCCCTGTCGTGGTGGTGTTGCCAGTGGTAGGGCTCCCTGTCGTGGTGGTGTTGCCAGTGGTAGGGCTCCCTGTCGTGGTGTTGCCAGTTGTAGATCCCCCAGTGGTGGTGGTGGTGTTGCCAGTGGTAGGGCTCCCTGTGGTGGTGGTGTTGCCAGTGGTAGTGCTCCCTATGGTGGTGGCGTTGACAGAGGTAGAACCCCCTGTGGCGACACTGCCAGTCGTAGGTGAGGTGGTGTTGATTGTACCTGCATTCAGACAGAGAATGAGAATGAGTATCATGTCAGACGGATCATCTGGCAACACTTCAGACTGACGGTGTGCCAAGAAAATACCCTTTATGGTGTGAGGGCATTTTCTTTGCACACTTTATACCCTAAACTACTCTGAGGCCGTTTCTCAATACCAAGTACGCGAACTTCGGCTCGCGTACTTTCCAAGTCTGTACTAGGAAGTTCGACTTGCGAGTACATACTCCAGAGGACGGGAGAACGCAGTTCGGTTATTCTACAATTGGAACAGCAGTGTACTTGGCTATGGAGACAACACGGTTTACTTTTTACACATAGATAAAACATGTTGTATAAAGCCTGTCAGTGGTGGCAGAAGTGCTCAGTTCTTTTACTTTCCATTAAACAGTTTAATCTACGTGTAACAACGGACCGATCGCATTTAAGCATAAAATAGAAACCTTCCCAAACATAAGCCAGCACCAAACAAGTCTGATTTTAGAAGGGAATTTAATTATGAACTTCAATTTATATCAGACAGTTCATATTTAGAATACAGGCTGAACAAATAACACATATAATGCATAATAAATACGTTAATAGCTTCCCGTCACATTTCCGAAATCGTCTGAACATTTTTTTTATGTAAGCTTTATCTTGATAAACTGACCGCATAGTTGAATTTTAAACAAACTACATTCTCGCCTAAAAAAAACTCTTATAACTTCATTTTGTGACACAATAACAGTATTACTTTAGAAATTATACATCCAGTAGGGAGTTCTCTCATCCGGCATTACCGAGCTGGCAATGCATTGTGGGACATTTCGCTGTTCAAGTACGCACAAGTCTGCATCGATGCATCCTCGGTAATATGGGCGGATCGAGAACACATCCGGGGATTTGGAGCGGACTTGGTTAGATGCGAACTTGGAAATGGAGACAGGACTTGGGCTGCCACTGATGACGTTTCACAAGTACACGAGAACACAAGTACAGAGAAGTACGCATATTGAGAAACAGTATCTGGGGAGCCTAGGACACCTCATCTCATCTCACTGCCTCCCTCTGCTGGTCAAACAAGTCGGCACAGTTGACATACATTCATTCTTTTTTCTATTTTTGATAAGAATCATGTTAAATTGTTCATGACTGTGTTACGTTAACAATCTGAAATATTGCTTACTTGGAGCACAGTGTATATAGGGGGTATTCATCTGTCATGAGCCTTTTCCAACAATGGAATGAGTTTTAATTAATTTACTACCATAATAACTTACAAATGTAGCATTGTTGAACATTGCTACAGTTATGATGGGGAAGCACATTAGCGAAAGTAAAATAATGCTTTTAGAGAACTTACTAGTAGTGGGGGTGGCGATGATGGGAGGTGCTGTGGTGGTCACAGCTGCTTTGCCTCCGACCAGGCCGACGTTCAGGGTGTTCAACTCAGACTGGAATTGAAGAGCCACCCAGGACTGGACCAGTGTGGTGTTCTCATAGAGCTTCAAATCAGGGAGGATCACCCCCAGCAGACCTTTCACCGTACTCACGTTCAGAGCCTGAGAAGAACACAAATACTCACATTACCATTATAGTTTTTAAATCAAATTCCCAAAAGAGACCAGCTCATCTTCGTACCATGACCACATTGGGGTTCAGAGTGAGGAAGGTGGTCATGTCCAGGCTGATGTTTTGTGTAGAAAGTGTTTGTATGTCTGCCAAAGGAGCTCCACCTGCACATGCCGATGTTTTATTAAGATGGTAACACATTGGCCATGTCATCATGTGTAAGTGTGTATGAATGAGCTCCTTACCCAGGTATGGACTGATGAGTGAGAAGTAGGTGTTGGCCTTGGTGGTGGAAGAGCTGAAGGCCGTCTTGGCGATGGGGTACAGGGCTGCTTTCTGCTCAAATGTGCATGAAGTTAATTCCAGAGAGTTTGCATTCCTGCAGAGAGAAAACCACAATCCAGATGTTCAGGTGTAAACAGTCAGGATGTGTGGAGAAGCAGATATATGGATGGATGTCGTAGATGTGGTATTTTCCCAGCTCTCTCCTCATTAGCTCAGCAGAGACAGAAAGACTTTACCACACAGAAGGGGTGATGATCCTATCCATTAGTCTGGCTGTAACAACTTGGTCACTCAGGACTTTACACCTGCCCATTTCTCCCACGTTCAACGTGTTTACTATACACATATCTATCAATATATCCCACACCTTAGCGTGCACTTGTTTATCAATGTTATTGTCTTAATATTAATTTTGTTTTGGCTCATTGGTGTACATGTGTATGTGTGAGAACTTACTTCAGGCTGTCAGAAGTGATGTTACTCAGCATGCTAGCGTCCAGAGAACAGATGTTGGAACCGATTGCGTTAAGTTCAGGAGTTCCCAGCGTGTTTCCCGCCACGCTCAGATACCTGGTGATCACAGCTTTACTCTACAAAACATACAAAGTGATCATTTTAGAAAAAAACAATGCTCCAGACCACGGTCCTCAACTGCTCAGGATCCTGATACATGTTCTTATATCCTGTACCTTATTTGCTGCCCAGGCTCCATACTTTGAGTCCATCAAAGAGGACAATGTGTCAATCGTGGTAATGTTCCACTTGTTGATGTCATCAATTGACGCCTCACGAGATGTAGATCCCAGAAGCTGCACCACACTGTCACTAAGGCCTGATGGGTAAATCTACAACATATACAAATCAAACAGCTCTTAGTACCTACCGTGTAACACACACCATCCAAGAAACAACGCAGTTAAATACAGCTAAGGCTGACCTGGCTGAATTTGCTCAGAATGACAGCCTGCAAGTTGGAGTCCACCACTTTAGTAGTGATGGATGCCAGATTGTCCTTTAGGACGGTGTTGTCCAGACAGGCCTCAAACTGGGCAGTGTCATAGCCCATAGGGAATGATTCATCAGCGATTGTTTCTGCTGTGATGTTTCCTGTAGTGCACCCTATAGGGAAAACAAGTACTCAAGTAAATCTGTGACTAAATATTTATGACTTCAGCATAGAACAGCTAAAAGGAACTTAGTATGTCAGTGTGTTTCGAAAGGAATGTTCTGATACCTATAGAACGCCTGCTTCTGAACTTTGTATTACATTCTGTGAAGAATGCTTTTAGCTTCTGTACTGACGTCTTCTGGCTCCTCTGGACTGGAAGGAAATACTTCAAAAATGTCTTTTTGGTGCTCTTTAACAACACAAACACACAAACAATAGTTACAACCAACACCAACATGTACAGTACATGTATAACGACTGAGTTCAGTCCCGTCCCTCGAAAAGCACTGGACCCTGATTGTCAGCGATTGGAGTTCGAGCCTCAGCTGCCTGCTGCTAAAGGGACAACTTAATTTTTGTTAATGTGCATGTCATTCGCTCCACACACACCTTGCCTTTAGTTATATTTTGCTTTATCCGCTTCATCTGGAGCTAACTGCATTTCGCTCCTAAAACTCTTTTTACTTTTGGTTCCACGGTTCGCTGGCTTTTTATTATGGCAGACCATAACAATGTACAGAACTAATTTATAAGATTTACATACAGTGGATATTTTGCCCCAGATGTCTCGTTTGAAGTACAGAGGTAGATTGCCCATCGTCAGCAGCGTCTGCTGGTTCCACGTAGAGGGGTCACTGTTGGATGAAACAACAACATCTGTGAGACTCCATATTTCCATTTCCATTTAGTCATTTAGCAGGTTTTCTTATCCAGAGAGACAAACAACTGATCCAGTCTTACAATTCAAGCAATATAATATATCCATATAACAGCTCACCTCTTCAAACTAAAAGGAAAATTAAACCAAGACAACATGAGTAAATACAGCGTATTTTCAGCAATGAGAAGCAGCTAAATGGTCTCAACAAGCAGAACACTCTCCTGCCATCAAATTAAAGACAAGCAGAGAAAGAATGTAAAACTATCTGAAATGGTTGCAAAGCCATTCTGAAATCGGACTCTGGCCATTCTGAAAACTGGTCCAACAAAATGGTCACCATGTTATCAAAGCTACCAAATGGTCTGCTCCACACAAATGGAGACAAGGGAGTGTCCTCAAATCACACTGTCTATTTTGTAGTGAGGAAGGCACAGAATAAGCTCTGTTTCCTAAAACACTTCTATTTACACTGTCCATGAAGGACATGTATGGAGTAGATGGTCTCACTCACCCAAAAGAGGTGTTTCCACCTGAAAGCAGCAACTGTACAGCGGTGCTCTGTGTGTCAGAAAGATCTGGACAATTCAGCATCTTATCCACAATGGACGGGTCGGAGTTCTGGATGTAGGTTGCGTCCAATGTGCAGGTCATATTACCCAGAACATCCACGTGATCCTTGGTCAGACTGTAACTCGATATACCCTATAACAGAATAATCAGCATGCAAGAAGTTCACGAGGTAGAACCCCAGGTCAACAGAAAAGATAAATGTTATAGTTTAAGATGCGAATGTTTTAGTAACGCCAAAATTCCCTTAGCATTTACTATGAATTTGATATCGAAGGTGTCAGAGTTCCTACTTACTGACGCTAGGTATTGGACTCATTTTCCTCAGTAGGATCTCTGGCAGCCGCCTTAACCGGGCACGCCTGTCGGTAAGCTGCCTGATTGCGGCTGAACACGCAACACCTGCTACTCTGGCTATTTAAAAGCCTTGCCAGTCATAGTAAGTGTTGCAACATTGTCAACCGTCACGCCGCTTATGCCCCGCGATCGCAGCGCGTATCACTTTCAGCCGCGTGAATCTGAGACCTCACCAGTCTCATGCTCTGTTAAAGAGCCTCCACGCTTTCCTTTCGTTTCGTTTCGAAACGGCATGCTCGGACCTGGCTTCTCCAACAACCCTCAGGTCAAGTTTCGCACAGATTGCACTCTTTGAACACTTTCTATCACTCTTTAAAATCACTCCATTCATTATTTATGCCACTAGGTACAGTGGCACACTCTAGCCTTGAGTGAAAATCGATTAATGCACTTTTTCACTGAACAAACGTGTCTAAAACCCTGATGCTTTCACCTAGAAACTCCATTTGAACTGCAAATGGTAGAGATACTTCCCCTTCATAATTCAAAAGATTGCATCGCTAAACAAATTATTTTTCGAGTTATCACGATTTGTTCGGGACTAGGGACTAAAACTTCCCTCATTGACAGCCATGTTAATTTTATCCAAAATGATCCAAAGTTTTATCCAAAGTTTAATTTGTGTTTAACCTGTAATAACTTTGCGGCTTTTTGGTCAATCCACATCCTTTTAGATCGTAGCGATCAGCAAGGGGTCCTCTCTCGCACAAACATTTCAGATAATTGATTGGTTACATATTTTTCGAGTTATGACCATTTGTTTGAGAGGTCCAAAATCGCTTGAAACTGACATTGTACACGTACATACAGTCACTTTTTCGCGGAACAAATGTGTGTAAAATCATTTCACCTAGAAACTCCATTTAAACTTCAAGTGGTACAGATACTTCCCCTTCATGACACATCCAAATATCTCGTCGTTCAACAAATTATTTTTCGAGTTACGACGATTTGTTCGGGACTACGTAGTGATAAGGCCACTTTCATTTTCATGTCGTTTTTAACTTGGCATAACTCGGCCATTTTAGGTCAGAGCGATCAGCAAGGGGTCTTCTCCGAAACAAGCTTTTCAGATAAGCGATAGGTTAATTATTAAACAAACGGAGTTATGACCGTTTGTTTGACAGGTCTGACACAGAGAGTTTACATTAAACATGGCTGAGGACAGACGCTGTGTCTCCCCTCTCTCACACACACACACACTCGCAGGCCACGCCCACAGACTCACAGCTGCTCTCATTCAAACAGACGGGCACTTCGGAGCTGAAATTACACCCATTACTATGGAGTGACAGCACTATCTTTAATATGAGAGAGAAAAATCAGAAATGACAGCGCAACAACTGTACGTTCCAAAGCAGCAGTGCGTTTCAGTTCTGTGCGTTTCGTTCATTTTTAGGTCCATTGTTTGCATAGTACCACAGAGGGCACAGAGGTACCTGGCAGGACAGTTTTCGCCCTCCAACCATGAAATTTGGCAGGGTTGGTCCCGGGTGCAATCTAAGGTGACATGTGATGCCCATGGGACCCCTGTGGACCCCAGCTGGGTACTGGGGCCCCTGGCGGGCCAATGACTGTAACTCAGTTAGTTATTGACCTATGGCTATGAAATTCGGCAGGCTTGGTCCGGGTCCAATCTGAGGTGAAATGTGAAGCCCATGGGGCCCCTCTGCACCCCCGCTGGGCACTGGGTCCCCTGGCAGGCCAATGATTGTAACTCAGTCAGTTTTTCAACCTACAGCCATGAAATTCGGCAGGCTTAGCCCTGGCTGGGCAGCGGGGCAGCTGCCGGGTCATTGACCCCGACTCAGTCGGTTTTCGACCTCAGGCCATGAAATTCTGCAGGCTCAAGTCAAGTCAAGTCAGATTTATTTATATAGCGCTTTTTACAATGGAGCATTGTCTCAAAGCAACTTTACAAGTTTAGATTATCTCCTAATAACTACGTCCAATCCCAAGTTGAGCAAGCCTAGGGCGACAGTGGCAAGGAAAAACTCCCTAGTTCTAGGAAGAAACCTTGGGAGGACCAAGACTCAAAAAGGGACCGGACCCAACTCCTTGGCGGCGTAGATGATAAATCTAAGAGCGAAACTATCCTACAGTCATGGAAGTCAAAGTCATCGAATAAAATGTGAAAGTAATTCACATCGACATTAAGTGGCCCGGGTATGATGATAAATCTAAGAGCGAAACACGAAAGTCCAATGAGTCCATGGTCGAATAAAATGTGAAATTATGCACAGTGGAGCTCCATCAGATGAACATCATGTGTGGGGCCGGAACTGCCGGAACACATCTCGGAGAGAAAACAGAAAATGTAATTAGTTTATTGATTAAGAGCACAGGTTTTATTAACAATCACTGATGCCATGTTCAATCACTGATGCCAAGTGTAGCATGAGACCCCCGGCAGCATTAGCTATAGCAGCCATAGCTAGAAAGCTAGAAAGAGGAGAACTGGAAGGAAACACAGCCAAGAGGGATCACATGAGACATTGGCAACCCCACGCTAGGCAGAAGACAAGCAACCCCAACGTCCTCTGATCACCATAAGACTCTTTGACCTATGAAGCCCCCAGCGTCTGCCCCTTATTCTAAGGCAAAAGATGCATGAATATACAAGATGGCAGGGGGCAAGACGAGTCAGAGCGGAGGCACAAGTGACAGCGTACGTGAATTCAGATGCAGTCAAGGATCACGAGACCCAAGCCCGGTTCACAGCAGACCAGCGACCGGCCACCCGACAAGTCCTCCAGCGGCAAGCGGACCAATGCAGGCAGGACATACATGACTCCAGACTCGCGGGCCCAGCAACCAGCCATGCATCCTGGTCCGGTAAATCTATTCAAAAGCCCTGTGTAAATACGTAGGGTCTTTAGCCTTGGACTTAAAACTTTGAAGGGTGGTCCTGAAAAAAAAAAAAAAAAAAAAAAAAGTCGTCCCGAACGAAAGTGGGAAGTTTTATTCACCATAGCGTTGGGGGGCCATGTATGAGAAAGCCTTTCTCCCCTGCTTTGTGACTTTTTTTAATTCCTAGGAACGAAAAGAAAGACCTGCACCCTGCGAAAACGAAGGTAGACGATTGGGTGTCATAAGCAACAGGCTCTAAGCAGCGTACGACACGATACGATAGGAGTGGTGTGTTGGGACTCGGGGCAAGAGCGCATGTCACAGTAAGAGAATTGGTATAAGGTAGCAGGGGGAGCAAACTATATTGTATTGTATAAGGGGGCTCAATCAGATAATGTGGGGCCAGGCCATGTAGAGCTTTATTATTTATAATATAAGTATTTTGTAATCAATGCGGAATTTGACAGGTAACCAGTGCAGTGATGATAGAACAGGAGTGATATGATCAAATTTTCTAGTTCCAGTTAGCAGCTGCATTCTGAACTAACTGAAGTTTATTTATAGATTTACTAGAGCATCCAGTAAGTAAGGCGTTACAGTAATCCAACCTTGAGGTTATAAACGCATGAACAAGTTTTTCTGCATCATTAAAAGAGAGGATATTTCTAAGTTTAGCGATATTACGTAATTGAAAGAAAGCAATTCGAGTTATGCTGCTAATGTGCGCATCAAAGGAGAGATCTGAATCAAATGTGACCCCTAAGTTTTTTACAGACGGACTGGGCAATACTTGGCAGCCATCTAGATTTAGGATAGATGTAGCCAACCTGTCTCTCATAGCCTTAGGTCCCACTAATAGCACCTCAGTTTTATCTGAGTTAAGTAAGAGAAAATTAAATAACATCCAATCTTTTATTTCCTTTACACAGTCCTCGATTTTGTTGATTGTAAGGCTGTCATTAGGTTTGGCTGATATGTACAGCTGTGTATCATCTGCATAGCAGTGGAAACTAATGCCATGTTTACGAATAACTGAGCCTAGTGGCAGCATGTACAGAGAGAATAAAAGCGCGGGAGGATCAAGAACTGACCCCTGAGGCACGCCATACTTCACTTTTGAGAGCTTTAGATCTTAGATTATTTATATGAACAAACTGGTACCGGTCCAGTTAAGTAGGATTTAAACCAAGAAAGTGCTGATCCCTTAATACCTACAGTATTTTCTAGTCTGTTTAGTAAAACATCATGATCTATCAGTGTCAAATGCACATGCTGCACTTAAATCTAACAGAACAAGAAAAAGAAACACATCCCTTATCTGAGGACATTAACAAGTCATTAAGTACCCTAAGTAATGCTGTTTCAGTAGTATGATGGGGGCCTGAAGCCAGACTGAAATGTTTCATAAATTCATTCCTTTGGAGGTAACTGCAGAGCTGCTGATAGACGGCTATTTCTAAGATTTTGGACAGAACAGGGCGTGGTAGATTTGAAATTGGTCTATAATTAGATATCACAACAAGGGTCAAGATTGGCTTTTTTAATCATGGGTGGTTTGATAGGGGTGGCAGACTTGAAGGATTTGGGCACATAACCTAAGGTAAGGGATGAATTTAAAATAACTAACACTAGCTCTATAACACTAGGTAATACTTGTTTGAGTAGACGTGTAGGAATTGGCGGTCTACAACAAACATGTTGAAATGACCTAGACGAGCTGATCAGTGCGGATAGTTCAGTAATTAGTAATGTGGTAAAATGATTCTAATCTTGATTTACGGCTTATTGAACAGATGGTTTTCACTAGTGCTGGGGGGCATCTGGAAGGTGGGCTGAACAGTTTGGTGATGTGATGAGCATTGAGTTTTTAATGCCTAATGTTTTTCTATCTTGTCATTAAAGAAAGTCATGAAATCATTACTGTTAAAATTACACAGAATGGGAGAGTCACTTTCTGTGGGTTTTTTTTGTTAATTTGGGGAGACTGTAATTAAAGAGAAATCTTTGGATTATTCTTATTTTTCTCTATGATCTATGAAGAAGAGAAGTATGCAGCTTTAGCTTTAGTGAGGGCATGCTTTTATACTCCTGCCATGCTGTCCCTCCAAGCAATCTTAAACACCTCCAATTCACTATGTCTCCACTTGCGCTCTAAATGCCGTGTTCTTTGCTTTAAGGTACGGGTGTGGTCATTACCATGGTGCTAGCCTTTTTTCTCTAAATACGTTTGACCCTAGCAGGGGCAGTCGTGTCCAGGGTTGAGCGAAGCACACATTCTAATTGCTCATTTTACACACTCAAGATGATTTATCTCCGTAGGTGTATTAAATTTTAAGTCTGGTAGGTTTTTTTATAAAACGCAGCTGGAGTAGCAGATGTGAAATAGTGGCGCTTGGTGTGATAACGAGGCAGAAGGATTTTTTTTTATTAGAGATAGCTCAAATACTAAAAGATAAGTGATCTGAAATCGAATCACTTTGCGAGAAAACATCAAGGTTATCTATATTGATACCAATGTTAATATTAGATCTAAAGTATGATTACAGCGGTGGGTTGGTCCCCATCACATTCTGAGTGATACCCCATGGATTCTAAGATGGACTCGAAGCAATTTTAAGTTTAAAGTGGATCCTGCTCATTGTCAAAGTGAATATTGAAATCACTTACAATTAAAGCCTTAATCTGTTGACAGTAGTAAGCAGGAAAGAAAGTTTAGCAAATTCCTGAAGAAAAATTCTGAAATAGGGACCAGGCGGGCGGTAAATGGTGATAAGCTGAAAAGAGGTGTGGTTTTGACTTCCATAAGGATTGGATCAGTCACATTAAGAATAAGTATTTCAAAAGAATTAGCCTTGTAATGGAATTTAGCTGTAACACCTAAGTCTTTTTGTCAAAAATTTGTGGCTATGCCTCCCCCCCCGACCATTAGGACGAGGGCGACTAGCATGACTGTATCGAGGGAGGTGAGGCTTCATTTAAGGCCAAATATTCATCAGGGTCTAATCCAAGTCTCAGTGAGACAGAGAGCGTGTAAGCGTTTATCAGTGATCATTTCATTTACAATCACTGCTTTGTTTTGTAAGTGATCTAATGTTAATTAAGTGTCCTAGCTTTAATCTAATATGGTTATTTCTTTGGCAGCTATCTGTGTTTAATACTAATGAAGGTTATTAAAACAGACTTTTTTGAGAGCGTTTTACGTTTAGGGCAGATGCGGGTAACAGACACAGTTTCAATAATGTGGGTTTCTGGGTGACGGGTGCCATGGCTACCAGCCAGACAGTTGGTTAAATCCGGTCTGTCTGCTGCCTGAACCCCTGCTCTGGATAGTCAGCCCCTAACCAATCGGGCCATAAGACTATGGGCAATGTTGCAGGAGATGAGAGCAGCACCCTCCCGAGTGGGATGGACACCGCCCATCCTAAAAGGCCAGGCTTACCCTCAAAGGCTGTCCCAGTTGTCTAAAAGCCCACGTTGTTTTTGATCCCGGGCTTGATCCCGGAGGCAAATCTGAGGTGACATTGTGATGCCCATGGGGCCCCTAAAGGGCCACGGCTGGGCACTGCAGCCCCTGGCGTGTCAGTGACTACAACTCAGATGATTTTCCACCTCTGGCCTCGAAATTCGGCAGGCTTGGTCCCGGGTGCAATCTGAGGTAAAATGTCATGCCCCTGGGGCCCCTGAGGGACCAGGATTGGCACTGGGGCCCCTGACAGGTCATTGACCATAACTCAGTTGATTTTCAATGTACAGCAACGAAATTCGGAAGGCTTGATACCGGGTGCAATCTGAGGTGACATGTCATGCTTTTGCTGTCCTTGAGGTCACTGGGGCCTTTGGAAGGTCATTGAATGTAACTCAGTCAGTTTTAGACTTAAAGTTTTGTAGTTCAGCAGCCTTGATTCTGTGTGCACCCTGAGGTGACTACAGTGACTACAGTCAGCTTTCGACCTACATACTCAGTCTCTGATGCACGTCGCAGGGGCATGCACTGCCACAACACACTCGCAGTTTCTGCAGGAACTGCACTTTCTAGTTTTTCTTTGTCATTTATTTATTTGTATTTTATTCATTATTGTTTTATTTCTTTTGTTCATTTCAGTTCATCATTACCACCTGGAGCTAACTGCAATTGGGTTGCAAACCTTATTTTTCAGTTTTCATTTCTTTTAAATATGGCAAACCTTAACAGAAGGTGTTTTATTCCCATAAACTTTAATGAATTATTCACTTAATTTGTATAGAATTTAGTCTTTATGAAACTCACCATAGAACTCGAATGTTCTCATAGTCCAAAGCCAAGAACCAGCCCCTAGACATGTGACCTAACCTGCATTCCTTCCCTAAATGCTTCAGAAGGTACTACCGTCCATGGATGGAGGACTGTAAAATGTTTCGGTAAGAACTTTATACTAATCTGGATTAAGGAGAAACTCTCAGCCTTAGATCTCCGCACCCTGAATTCTGGAGCGCTGCACCCTGGATCCTGGAGCTTCTCACCTTCGATCCTAAACAGTCCATCCCCACCCATCCCACACAGGTCACTCAACTGATTTAAACCATGCAACGACAACTATTCCCCCTTTTTATCCAATACAAAAAGGCACTAACCACTTACACATACTCCTTTGGGTGCTTTCATGTTCTAGAATTATTACATTAGCATTTTAATCCCACTCTGCTGTAGTAAATTTCACATATTTATAACCCATATTAGTGTGCAGAAATTTCTTTGTCACATCACCGTAAAACTACTCATACTCTAATAGCTAAATCCTGTGTACTAGCTACCTCATAACATAGTATTAAAAAGGTCTCTTATAAGCTTAAGTACTCATATACACAAATATCACAGTAGATTCAATACTGTTGTTATGTAATTTGCCATTTCATTTCGTTATTCCTTTCTTTGCATTCAATAACTGTTATGCCTTCTGAAAATCAAACTTCTTTGTAAGATTTCGTAGGATTTCACAATGTCAGTGTTACGGTTCACCTAAAAAACGTGCAAACCATGTAAAATAAAAGGGCTTTTAGGACCCAATTGCAGTTAGCTCCAGATGGAAGCGATGAACCAAAAAGTAAAATACATAATAAGAAACTAAATAAAATGGAAGTGTGTGTGGGGATATGCACGCACACCAATGAAAATGAAGCTGTGCCTATTTTTGTGGCAAACGAACCCTGATCGCTCATGTTAAGGTCCGTTGCGCTAGCATCTCACCCAAAGCGGGCTGATAAGACGTTCACAGATGTCACAAGCACGATTGCGAATGCTATTCCGGTCACAGCGTTTCCACCTAGCCGATAAGTGAGTTGACGCTGCCCTCTAATTTCGGGATCATGACTCCTGATAATCAGAATGAGAGACCATTTTAAACTAGAAAGTGCAGTTCCTGCAGAAACTGCGAGTGTGTTGTGGCAGTGCGTGCCCCTGCGACGTGCATCAGAGACTGAGTATGTAGGTCGAAAGCTGACTGTAGTCACTGTAGTCACCTCAGGGTGCACACGGAATCAAGGGTGCTGAACTACAAAACGTTAGGTCTAAAACTGACTGAGTTACATTCAATGACCTTCCAGAGGCCCCAGTGACCTCAAGGACAGCAAAAGCATGACATGTCACCTCAGATTGCACCCGGTATCAAGCCTTCCGAATTTCGTTGCTGTACATTGAAAATCAACTGAGTTATGGTCAATGACCTGTCAGGGGCCCCCCAGTGGCCCCCAATCCTGGTCCCTCAGGGCCCCAGGGGCATGACATTTTAACCTCAGATTGCACCCTGGACCAACCTTCCGAATTTCGAGGCCGAGTGGAAAATCATCGGAGTTTAGTCACTTGACACTCCAGGGTCTGCAGTGCCGCCTTGGGGCCCTTGAGGGGCCCCATGGGCATCACATGTCCACCTCATATTGCCTCCGGATCAAGCCTGCGAATTTTTCATGGCCTGAGGTCGAAAAACCGACCGAGTCGGGGTCAAGACCCGGCAGCTGCCCTCTGCCCAGCCAGGCTAAGCTGCCAAATTTCGTGCTGTAGTTAAAAAACTGACTGAGTTACAATCAATTGGCCTGCCAGGGACCCAGTGCCCATCGTGGGTGCAGAGGGGGCCCCATGGGCTTCACATTTCCCTCAGATTGGACCCTGGACCAAGCCTGCCCGAATTTTCATAAGCCCTAGGTGGAAAACGGACTGAATTACGGTCATTGGCCCCCGCCAGGGGCCCATGGCCCGCCGGGTTCTCTGGGGCCTTATGGGCGCACCTGTCCTCTCAGATTTTGCACCTGGGACCAAACCCTGCTGAATTTGGGGTATAGGTTGAAAACTGACTGAGTTTTGCTGTCATTGGCCGCCGAGGCCCCAGTACCCAGCAGGGGTCCCACAGGTCCTCATTGTCATCAAATGTCACCTTAGTTGCACCGGGACCAACCCAACCCTGCCAATGTCATGGCTGGAGGGCGAAACTGTCCTGCCAGGAACCTCTGTGCCCTCTGTGGTACTATGCAAACAATGGACCTAATAATCAACGAAACGCGCACAGAACTGAAACGCGCTGCTGCTTTGGAACGTACAGTTGTTGCTGTCGCTCGATTTAAAGTCATTTTGCGCTGTTGTTTCTAATTTTTTGCTCTCATATTAAAGATAGTGCTGTCACTCCATACTAATGGGTGTAATTTCAGCTCTGAAGTGCCTGTCTGTTTGAATGAGAGCAGCTGTGAGTCTGTGGGCGTGGCCTGCGAGTGTGTGTGTGTGTGAGAGAGGGGAGACACAGCGTCTGTCCTCAGCCATGTTTAATGTAAACTCTCTGTGTCAGACCTCTCAAACAAACGGTCATAACTTCAAAAATAATTAACATATCACTTATCTGAAAAGCTTGTGTCGGAGAGGACCCCTTGCTGATCGCTCTGACCTAAAAAAACGTGTGGATTGATGAGAAAATGGCCGAGTTATGACAAGTTAAATACGACATGAAAATGAAAGTGAATGAGAGCCTTATCAGTATGTAGTCCCGAACAAATCGTCGTAACTCGAAAAATAATTTGTTGAACGACGAGATATCTGGATGTGTCATGAAGGGGAAGTATCTTTCATTTGAAGTTTAAATGATTTTTTCTAGGTGAAAGTATAATGATTTTAGACACGTTTGTTTAGTGAAAATGTGAATTAATAAAAATCCCTAAAATCTCAGTTTCAAGCGATTTTGGACCTCTAAAACAAATGGTCATAACTCCAAAAATATTTAACCAATCAAATACCTGAAAAGTTTGTGTGAGAGAGGACCCCTTGCTGATCGCTATGATACAAAACGGTGTGGATTGATGAAAAAGCCTCAAAGTTATGACAGGTTGAACACAAATGAAACTTTGGAAAAAGCCTCCTCGGAGTTCCGAAAATTAACATGGCTGTCAATGAGGGAAGTTTTAGTCCCTAGTCCCGAACAAATCGTCATAACTTGAAAAATAATTTGTTTAGCAAGGCAATCTTTTGATGAGTTATGAAGGGGAAGTATCTCTACCATTTGCAGTTTAAATGGAGTTTCTAGGTAATGGTATCAGGATTTTAGAGACGTTTGTTCAGTGAAAAAGTGAATTAATCGATTTTCCCTGAAATCTAGAGTGCACACTCTAGCTTCTGCCGTATTCCATGAATGGAGTGATTTTTAAAGAGTGATAGAAAGTGTTCAAAAAGTGCAATCTGTGTGAAACTTGAGATGAGGGGTCATGGTGAACCCAGGTCCGACCATGCCGAGTTTCGTGTTTGTAGCTCAAAAATTGACTGGTTACGGCAGTTTTTAAAAGAATCCATGCAAGTGAAGAGGGAATTTTTTTTTCGCTACAAATGCAGTGGAGCGTACGAATGCAAAAACATTTCTCTTACTATGAGAGCACACTTTCTCCGGAACAATGCCGGACGTGGTTTGGTGTTTGTCCCCGTCTCGATTCTCGAAAAGGGCTGTAGGATGAGATACGTACCGAAAATTCAGGTGGGAAAATAAAATCGAGAACAATAGTGTGTTGCCTTGGCGCAACACACTCATTAACTGAGTTTTTCTTGATTCCTACTCAGAACAGTAGTCCCCTGTTTTATATTCCATTAAATATTCGTGAAGTTCTTTAACGCTGGATCCCTAACACACAACCATAGAATCCTAAATACTCAACCTGGATCCTGGCTAGCTCCTAACCAGTGAATTTTGGAGCTCCATAGGCCTAAATCCTGGAGGTTTTCTACTCTGGATCCCGAAACTCCACACCCCACATGATACACGTCCTGGAACTGAGCTTTGATCATATATCATGTACCTGAGGCTCTAACATGACCATGCACCACTGTAACCCCTTAGCTTACATAACTGATTTTATAACTACCCACTGCTCCTTCCTCCCTCTGTAAAGAAACCAAATATATGTGTTTTTGTGTGGTACAGTAATGCATGCATGTTTTTCGTTACCCAGGTACATCAGCGCTGTTCATTGTTGAACAGATTGCCTTTGTGGTTGAGGACACTGGAAAGGACAGAGAAATCTGCACTCCCATGTAGTGAAGTAAGGACCTGCAGGACTCTTTTCGGCACTTTGTCATAGCTGGAACACCAAAGAAAATGCAAGAAATTAACCCAAAAGCAGCACAAACCTTAATCATAAAAGATGAAATTAATAGTACAATTTTGATATTTTGAGAAGTAAAAGTAGTTGCCTGGTGTGGATGTGATACATCGCAGTGCTAAAATGATCTCACAGCAAGATTTAAAACTGTAAGCCATGGCCTTTTAGACAGCAACCTTTTTTTTAAAATGATAATTCACACGTGGGGCAGGCTTTCGGAGCTTCGACAATAAGGTCTAACTTCTCCGAGGTAACATACACACCTAGTACAGCAGCATGGTCAAAGGAACCTCGCTTAAACTCACAGACGTGTCGTCCGTCACCTAGTTTTTGTACATGCAGGGTCCTGGAACACAACACAACGGAGTTTACACCAGACGTCCATTACGAGAGGAATCACAACAATGGCATGTTGAAAGTCCCCACCTCAATGGTAAGATTGGGTAGGTCAACAGCAACCACCTCACAACACTGGGACGAGACTCTTCAGGAAAACTTTCTTTCTTTTCCATCACTGTCTACGGCTTTCAATTCACCAGATTTTGACTTTCGCTTGGAGATTATTCTGAACTATCTGCAGGTGAAAATCCCTGAGTAACAGATTCCTATAGACTGTGGGGATAACTTATTAAGCAAACTGTTACATTTTTTTCTGGCTGTGCCTCATTGTAGAATCAGCGTGCCTTGAAAACTGCCAAAGTCAGTAAAATGTGATTGAAATTAACTAATCTCTTCTTGATGCATGCCTCAATATCCAGGTAAGAAAATCCCAAAGTTTGAATCTGTTCAGTGGACATGATTTGGTCGGAGAAACATGTCATCACTCATCTAAGTGGACTTCTTCAGTCTCTCAAGTTGGAAACTTTCCCCCATCTTATATACAGCACATTGCAACAACGACTGGTACCAGCACCATTGAATAACAATGGGACCGGTGATCAGTTTAATATGCAGATTTACATAGCCATTAACGACAATGGCCACGTGTGCCATTCACACATGATTGGGGAAGGGCTGCGATGGCTCCATTGTAAGATGGTGAGAGGTGTACTCTGAGGCCCCCTCCTCGGTTCAGGGATGGATGTTCCCTTTTTACAAAAATGGCTTCTTTTACTCCACGTTCAAACCATCGTTCCTCCCTATCAAGGATCTGCACGTCTTCATCCTTGAAAGAGTGTCCACTGGCCTGTAGGTGGGTGTAAACCGCAGAGTCCAGACCTGATGAGGTAGCTCTTCTATGTTGTGCCATCCGTTTCGCCAAGGGACTGTTTGGTTTCCCCGATGTACAATTCCTGGCAATCCTCCTGGCACTTCACAGCGTATGCTACATTACTCTGTTTGTGCTGGGGGACCCGATCCTTGGGGTGGACCAGTTTCTGGCGTAGCGTGTTTTGGGGTTTGAAAGCCACTGAGATGCGATGTTTGGCAAATATGCGTCTCAATTGTTGAGATGTTCCTGCCACATATGGAATCACCACTGGTTTACGCTTAGACTGCGGTTGTTGTTTCCCTCCTCTCGTCGATCTGCTTGAGCAACTGTTTTGGGCTCTTACCATTACCGCTTTGCAAAGGTCCAGTTTCGGATACCCACATTTGCCGAGGGCCCTTCTACTGGAGACTTTCTCTCCAGTTTCCAACTCTGAGACTGAAGAGTCCTTAGATGATTGACGAATGTTTTTGTCCGCTAACAAAATCCTATGTCCAGAAATGAACAGATTCAAACTTCTGGGATAAACTAATCTCTGTTGTTACGCACTCTCTCATCTGTGTCTGCAACGGGCCACGGAACCAAACAACAAGCGAGCCTAGGGATGGGAAACTATCTCCTTAAACTGATGTTTTTACATAATAAGCACAGGAAATGAGAGTGTTTGGTCACACGGTCTCTCTCACCTGGTCAGGGTTTCCAGCTCTTCTTTATATTGTTAACGCTACCATTCACAGTTTCAGTTGTGTCGTCCAGTAGAACAGGTGGATAAACGACACCAGGCATCTGGAACATTCGTTATGACTTTGGCTGTATCTGCAGAGACAATCTGGAAGAAAGGCGATAGTAGAACTTCATATCCGGATTCTTTCTTTCTGCAATTGTTTTTCTAACTACTCCAGAGAGCTTGGTGTAAAAAACATAGTAGATTTTTTTAAAACAAGTCCTTTATCAAAAGGATTGGCATTATACCTTCTATGTTCCCAAGAGATAAAGGATTTTTACACTCATGATGGCAACTCACAGCGCCCTGCTTTTAGGTGGAAAACTGTAGCACTATATCTGTCAGTTCTTCTTCCATACACTACTAACCTCCAGCTACTACCCCTGAACCCTACAGAACCCAACCCAGGATCCTAATACACAAATATGGATCAAGTAGCTTCCCAGCCTAGATAATAAAAAACAACCCTGTACATGGAGCTCCTAACCCACCTGCAGCACCTAAGCAACCACTTAGCAAACACATATGTTTTTTGAATTATGCTTTGTGACCTCATTATTCAGTATGAAATAACTGGATAACTGGCAGATCTCATGGTATGAGACAGAACTGGAACAGAGATTGTTCATATTGTTTTAAATATACCTTGTTTCCTCCCCTTGTTCTCCTTTCATGAAGTACTCTTGTGGGTGCCCCCATTCTTCCATTAAATTAAAATTAACTGTTTTGAAAAAACAAAGCCCTAACTGGTTACAGATTTTATTTATATTCAACTAGGGAAAGACTGTTCATAGCTGGAATGGGTCCATAACTACAGCACTACTGATTTACATGGCTTGCCCTGGTAGCAGTCATAAGGAGGCTAGTCCTCATCAATTTTCTTGGAGATAAACTATTTTATTAATCACTCGTCCAGATTATTAGTTCATTTCCTGTAATTATGGAAAGCATTCCCACCAGTTTGCTAAAATCCAAGACTGGACCTGCTCATTTGAGTTTAAACCAATTGCCTGCCAAAGCAATTTGGATTTAACATCTGAGTTGCATTTGTGGCTTGAAATCACCTGGTACCATTTGCTCCAAAATGTCACATTAGCACCCAGAAGAAAGCCTCACATTGAGTCAGGTTTAGAGTAGAGTTTAGAATATTAATGGCAGGTGTGTTTTCGTACCTTTTGTACGAAGGTCTGCTGCAGAACCACAGGAGCTGACTGAATGTTGCTGATGAACGTTGGATTTGAGGTTAAATTCAAAAGCTCATTGGGTGGGATGGTGGTCATTGTTTGTGCAGGGACACCTGTAATGAGCGTTCCCAGACTTGCCAGGGTGTTGCCACTGGCAATCTGTAAATGAAGACACCATCATGTTGCAAAGTCCTGATTCACAAAAAGCTACCCAGCAACATTGTAGCACAGTGTACACTTACGGAAACTCCTGAACTAACGATGCTCTGCACGAGGGCATTCGCTTGCCCCTTGTCCCAGCCGCTTACAGTACTGAGTGTAGAAAGTGCGGTTTTTATGGTCTCAGGGCTAGCCGAGTTTATCTGACCCACGGATAGACCAACACTCTGGCTGCCCAATGTTGCAATGGTGTCTGCAGTTACAGTTGGGAACTTTTTCACAAGCACTGCTGAGATCTGAGGGAAGAGAAGGATTATGGGTATCTCATGCTGCTAAGTGAGCAGGTAGAACAGATTTGATCATACTGATTGATTACCACTGGATCAATTCCTTTGCAGTTTTTGACGGTTGGCAGGATGATCTTGCTTTCATTAACTCCAAGAGATTCAAACGTAGAGACAGGAGCTCGACACAGCAGCCCAAATGGTAAGCTATAAACACAGGAAAACAAACCAGTAAACAGTATTTATTACAGACACAGTGTTTCTTTAATTCATCAGATCTTTACCATTAGGATTGTAGAACCAAATCCTAAGTATGGGGAACCAAAGTCATTTTTGAACATTTTCTTTTATTTTCATATACTCGTAGGCTCGAAGGTTTAGGTTTGAAATCATTCTTAGTGCAGTGTTTTAGCACTAGGTTATCAAGTATTTTGCATTTTTTCTGCTTCATCTTTTTGTCTTTGTAAGATCTTTCCTAAAACATTATGTACAAAACTAATGTTGACAAACAAACTCATTAATCATTTTCTGTTTTCTAACTTGCTTTGCAGACAAAGCTGAAAGTTAAACTAACAAACACTACAGTACACCATGCACTGGAGCATGATGGGATTTCAGAGTTAGGGCATGTAACAGGGTTGTGTGGTATCTGTTACCTGAGGGGATTGAAGGAAGGATTATTGATTAGTAACTGGGTTGTATAGTACTCTAGGACTGGGTCTGGAATATTTGGGTTGTTAAACAACTGAAGATTAGTTGGATTCTCCAGGAACAGGCTGATCTAAAGAGAAAAATCACAAGCATTAAACTGTCGAGCTAAACGTACACAGTTAAAAGTGTGTGTCGTTTTATGAGTGGTTATAACTGTTACATTGCTTGTTCCAAAAGACTGGAAGTCAGAGATGGTCATGAAGTTTATGAACACTCCAATGTTGTCAGCAAACCAGGAAGTGGAGTTCAGAACGGGATCTGTGGCATTATAACAGCGGAGAGTGCCACCTGCAGGACAAAGAGGTACACTATTTTAGCTTCAGTAAGAGCTTTATCTTAAACAGGGATATAATCCAGGTTTGGGCGATCTAGAGTAACCAGTCTCCCTAGTTACACGTTTTAGGAGGTGGGAGGAAATTATATAAATCAGAGAAAACCCAGTGTGTACAACATACCAAACACACTGGTCCCCAAGGCTTGCTCTGATACTAGTCCATCCCACAAACAAACCTTTGCAGATACTTTACTGTATATAGACAAAGATTCTAATTAACTGCTTTCACTATTTCAACAGCATACAATCATCAACCCTCAGAGAGACAACCGCCGATGTTGAGATCCTCCTCAGACTCATGTAGAAGTTCAGGTGTCCATGTATTTGATAACCACACACACACACAAAATGTTGAGGTCACCCTTACCTGTGCTCTTCAGGTAACCCTTTATTCCGCTGTATACATCAGCTCGGGTGAGACTAGCTGTAAAAGTGAAGTTGCTCCCGAGGAAAGACACTCTGCACACACGAACACAAATACAAAAGCGTTCTCTACAGATCCAGCAGACAGGGGGCATCATTTGTGCTCAGAGCAAACACTCACATTTTCCTGTACGACAAACAGGAGGCGATAGTGAGCTGGGTGGGGCTGAGCATTTCGGAGCTGAGAAAGGGCAGGTAGCGAGCCAGTCTGACATCAAACCACTGATTGAACTCGGCCTGAGATGATGCACCAAGAGCACGAGGCCAAACACATCCTAGTGTCTGTCTGGCCAGATCTGGGGGTGGAACTGGTTCCTGTACAAAAAAAGATAGTATGAAACAGACATGTGTATATAACGATTATAGCATCGACTAAAGTGGAGCTGGATCCAGACATACCGTCTCCAGATACTGGATGGTTTTGTTGTAGTTGCTCAGAAGTGTGCAGAGGTCAGAGACATTGCTCACTGTGTTTGTTCCATTCAGAATCTCCCTCAGCTCCCCTGTAGAGATGGAGCTCAATAACTAGAGGACATGGACAAGAAACAAACACTCAGAGACACGTTTGGACTGCTTACTTACACCAATAACCCTGGTTTGTGCTTCTGCCTAAAAATTATTTTCAAGCCATTAGATGTTGGGCTGGTATTAGAAAGGTCCAGTAAGCCAATCTAGTAAGAATCTGTTTATGGGTCTCGGATTGAAATACCAGTGGTGTCAGTGCTATTTTGAGAATTGTTTGATCTGTTTGTGAGTGTTAAATCCATGAATGCCCCACGGTTTAGGAAGTGCTGGTGGCTCTCAGAAGAACTTCAGACCAAGCATAAACCAGGGCTTCATTACAGAATATCTGACTGCTGATGTAGCAATACCTCTGGCTGTCGGTCGACTGGAATCATGGCGAGGAAATTACTCAGGTCAGGAAATCCAAATCTAAGGAAGAACTGTTTCAGGAACACATATAAACTTCCTCCTCCATAGCAACTTGTAGTAAGGCCTTTGGAACAGGACACAGAATTAAACTGAATGAAAAGCAAACCTGAATGAGGTTTCCTTTTAAGGTAAAACATGGCTGATCAATCAACGTAAGCCTTCATCGGTTTGAATTAATCCAGTTGTTCGGTTTGAATTAATCCAGTTGTTACTGATTTCAACCAAACTTAGGCCATAAAAACACCTAGAACAACTTAAATCAACTACACAGGCTACCTGCCAAAAACACACAATATTGTTTCCCACACCATATGCACCAAACACACACCTTTGTTCTTGATGTAGTCTTTTGTGTAACTGACAATGGCATTCAGTTGTGTGGTGGAAAGGTTACTGCGCACGACATCAAGCCCTTTCAATCTGTAAACAGGGAACAGGCATTTCAATTAAAGATAGCACAAACAAATTGGCTGCTTCATTTCACAGTTGCAGTCACAGGGATGACTGACATCATGCTTAATGTAATCTCACAATTGCTTACATAATTTGGAAGGTGTCACAGTTGAAGTTCTTTGAACCCAGAACAGAAAGTGTGTCAAAGGAAACTGATGGCAAAAATGGTCTGAGCCTTGTGTGGAACCACTGGGTGACGAATGCAGCATCGATCAGCTGGGCAGCAGTGAAGTTGTTGATTTTGACTTCTACAAGAGCATCTAGAACGCGTGGATCAATTGGAGCAAAGCCATTCTGCGAAAGAGAACACGACTTTCAGTGCACAATTCCAACAAAGTATTTCTTATTCCTGATTAACTTTACTTACCCTGTTGGAGAACTTATCCAGAGCTTCATCCAGTGGAGCTGCAAACCTTTGGAAGAAAAGCTTCCAAACATCTTTGGTGTAGTTAACCGGAAGTTTGCACATTAGCAGGGTGACCAGATCATCCGATGACAGAACAGCAGCCTTCATCAAAAAGACAGAGACGTTAATGGAAGATGGAATACACATTAAATACCGGTGAATGTAACCTACTGTAGTTCAGCCAAACTATGGATAAATCTGTCAATCAAAATTAACCAGCACCCAAAGTTCCCAAAGGGTGGTGTCAAATATAGAAACATACTGGACTCACCAGAGAACAAGCATAGCTGGGGATACTGAAGTTGCACAGCACTGAAGAAAGATTCTTTTGGCTGTGGAGTAAATTATTAAGATGCATAAATAAATTCTCAGTTAATTTTCACCTATTTTCATTTTCAACAATTAATGCTCACCTGTCTACAACTTGGCAACCAGTGGGGGTTATGGTAGTGGTACTGATGCTGATAGTGGTGTTCCCAGCAGTAGTATTGTTGTTGTTTGTAGGAGGCCCAGGAGTAAACGTGTTGTTGCCAGTAGGGGGCCCAGGGGTAAATGTATTGTTGCTTGCAGGGGGTTCAGGGGAAAATGTGTTGTTACTGGTAGGGGGACCAGGGGTAAATGTGTTGTTGCCGGTAGGAGGCCCAGGGGTAAATGTGTTGTTGCCGGTAGGAGGCCCAGGGGTAAATGTGTTGTTGCCGGTAGGAGGCGGGGTTCAGGGGAAAATGTGTTGTTACTAGTAGGGGGACTAGGGGTAAATGTGTTGTTGCCGGTAGGAGGCCCAGGGGTAAATGTATTGTTGCCGGTAGGAGGCCCAGGGGTGAATGTGTTGTTGCTTGCAGGGGGTTCAGGGGAAAATGTGTTGTTACTGGTAGGGGGACCAGGGGTAAATGTGTTGTTGCCGGTAGGAGGCCCAGGGGTAAATGTGTTGTTGCCGGTAGGAGGCCCAGGGGTAAATGTGTTGTTGCTTGCAGGGGGTTCAGGGGAAAATGTGTTGTTACTGGTAGGGGTTCCAGAGGTAAATGTGTTGTTGCTTGTAGGAGCACTAGGGGAAAATGTGTTGTTACTGGTAGTGCGGTCAGGGGTAAATGTGTTGTTGCTGGTAGCAGTGGTGCTGTTGGTAGTGAGCCCAGTGGTTATGGTGCTGGTACTGATAACACTGGTGGTAGTGGTGCTGCTGATAGTAGTGCTGCTGCTGGTAGGACTGGTGGTGGTAGTAGTGCTGCTGGTAGGAGGGGCGGTGGTAGTAGTGGCATCACTGGTTGGAGTGGTGCTACTGGTAGTAGTGCTGCTGATGGTAGGAGTGGTGGTGGTAGTTGTGGTGCTGCTGGAAGGAATGGTGATGGTAGTTGTGCTGGCGGTAGTAGAAGTGGTGGTGGTAGTAGAGGTGCTGCTGGTAGGAGTGGTGGTGGCAGTAGGGGCATCACTGGTGGTAGTGGTGCTACTGGCAGCAGAGATGCTGCTGGTAGGAGTGGTGGTGGTAGTAGTGCTGCTGCTGCTGTAGGGGGTGGTGATGGTACTAGTGGCATCACTGGAGGTAGAGGTGCTGCTAGCAGTAGTGGTGCTGCTGGTAGGAGTGTTGGTGGTAGTATTGGCACCACTGATGGTACTGGTGCTACTGGCAGTAGTGGTGCTGCTAGTAGGAGTGTTGGTGGCAGTAGTGGTGCTGCTGGTAGGAGTGGTGATGGTAATAGTGGGATCACTGGTGATTGCGGTGCTACTGGCAGTAGTGGTGCTGCTGGTAGGATTGGTGGTGGTAGTAGTGGGATCACTGGTAATAGTGGTGCTACTGGCAGTAGTGCTGCCGCTGGTAAGAGTGGTGGTGGTACTAGTGGCATGACTGGTGATAGTGGTGCTACTGGCAGTAGTGGTGCTGCTGATAGGATTGATGGTGGTAGTAGTGGGATCACTGGTAATAGTGGTGCTACTGGCAGTAGTGCTGCTGCTGGTAGGTGTGGTGGTGGTAGTAGTGGCATGACTGGTGATAGTGGTGCTACTGGCAGTAGTGGTGCTGCTGGTAGGATTGGTGGTGGTAGTAGTGGGATCACTGGTGATAGTGGTGCTACTGGCAGTAGTGCTGCTGCTGGTGGGGGGGGTGGTGGTAGTAGTGGCATGACTGGTGATAGTGGTGCTACTGGCAGTAGTGGTGCCGCTGGTAGGATTGGTGGTGGTAGTAGTGGGATCACTGGTGATAGCGGTGCTACTGGCAGTAGTGCTGCTGATGACAAGAGCGGTGCTGGAAGTAGTGGCATCACCGGTGGTAGTGGTGCTACTGGCAGTAGTGCTGCTGATGGCAGGAATGGTGGTGGAAGTAGTGGCATCACTGGTGATAGTGGTGCTACTGGCAGTAGTGGTGCTGTTGGTAAGAATGGTGGTCGTAGGAGTGGTGCTGCTGGTAGGATTGGTGGTGGTAGCAATGGCATCACTGGTGGTACTGCTTATAGTAGTGCTGCTGCTGCTGGGAGCGGTGGTGGCAGTAGTGCTGCTGCTGGTAGGAGTGATGGTGGTGGTAATGGCATCCCTGGTGGTAGTGGTACTGCTTACAGTAGTGGTGCTGCTGGTAGGAGTGGTGCTGAAGGTAGTGGCATCACTGGTGGTAGTGGTGCTACTGGCAGTAGTGCTGCTGCTGGTAGGAGTGTTAGTGGTAGTAGTGGCATCACTGATGGTAGTGGTGCTGCTACCAGTCATGCTGCTGCTGGTAGGAGTGGTGCTGATAGGAGTAGTGCTGGTAGTAGTGACGTCGCTGGTGGTGGCTATGGCACTGCTGGTAGGATTGGTGGTGGTAGCAGTGGCATCGCTGGTGATAGTGGTAGTGCTGCTAATAGTAGGAGAGGTGCTGGTAGTAGTGGCTATGCTGGTGGTAGTAGTGGCATCACTGGTGGTGGGAGTGGTACTACTGGTGGGAGTGGTGCTGGTAGCAGTGGCATCGCTGGTGGCAGTAGTGGTGACTGTGGAAATAGAAGTGGCATCGCTGGTGGTAGCAGTGGTGTCGCTGGTGGTTGTAGTGGTGACTGTGGAGATAGAAGTGGCATCGCTGGTGGTAGCAGTGGTGTCGCTGGTGGTTGTAGTGGTGACTGTGGAGATAGAAGTGGCATCGCTGTTGGTAGCAGTGGCGTCGCTGGTGGTAGTAGTGGTGACTGTGGAGATAGAAATGGCATCGCTGTTGGTAGCAGTGGCGTCACTGGTGGTAGTAGTGGTGACTGTGGAGATAGAAGTGGCATCGCTGGTGGTAGTAGTGGTGAATGTGGAGGTTATAGTGGCATCGCTGGTGGTAGTACTGGCATCGCTGGTGGTAGCAGTGGCATCACTGTTGGTAGTAGTGGTGAATGTGGAGGTTATAGTGGCATCGCTGGTGGTAGTACTGGCATCGCTGGTGGTAGGGAACCCAGTGGTAATGGTGTTAACAGTGAAGCCATTATTATTGATATTTCTATATTATCAGATTTTAATCACAGACTATAATTTGACTTACTCTGTAGACTGTGATCCTGTAGTCGAGAAAAAAAGAATGTTATAGGAATTATTCTTACTATGTCATAATATTTTAAACTCAGTGTTAAATTTTAGTACACAGGATTTTGGATGTGATGCTTAATCCCTAAAATCACTTAAAGCACCTCCAGTTCAGAATTAATATCTTTCTACATCTGCCACAAGAGGGCGTAAAGTGCTTCCTCTATAGTGCAGCCCTATAAAAAGGCTTTTGGGTAGTTTACCTATTGGTGAGAGATTTTTCCCAGTTGCCACACTTTCAGTGAGAGAAGCAGGATGGAGGTTTTGATGAATTGACTGTATCTGGGCCGTTCTGACCTAGCTGTTAGGAGGTGTTGGGAGCAGTGGTTTTATGGGGGCACCCACACACGGTGAACTGGCTCCGGACGGCTTCACAAGTTTTACAAGTTTATTTACTTCTCTTAATTGCTTCATTATTGGACATTTTGTATATCTTGTACTTCATTTTTATTTGTTTTATACATGAAAAAAATTCAATTTGATAATTTCCTCCCTATTGTTAATTGAAACATCCAGTTTTTGTTACGGGGGTGCGCCATTTAGAAAAATGACGAACCCCAAAAACCAAATAAGAAGGACGGGACCCAAGTGCAGTTAGCTCCAGATGGTTTTATTGAACTGAAATTAATTTAAACAAATTAATCTAAATAAAGAAACACAATAGGATAAATAACAGAAATAATGAAAGTCTCTGTGTGTGTGTGTGCAAAAGCAGTCGAATATGCGAGCTGACGCGCTTGCCATACACACACACAGAGACGTAACACAGCGCCCTTGAAAGAAAGGAGCGGGAACGAAGAAAAAGCGGAGGGGAATCCCTCTCTCTGCTTGCGTCAGAGCCGCGCGCACACCGCACACGCAGGCTGCGCGTCACACGCGCACAACCCAGGCTGCGTCAGCACCTCCACACAAGCAGAGCTGGGAGAGGGAAGAGCGGAGCCGCAGTTAGAGCGAGCAGCGCCGGTAGAGCGGAAAGGGCAGGC
Organism: Ancistrus triradiatus; assembly: GCA_025084515.1. NCBI lineage: Eukaryota > Metazoa > Chordata > Actinopteri > Siluriformes > Loricariidae > Ancistrus > Ancistrus triradiatus. The sequence continues at coordinate 57,703 of JAJAGP010002271.1, read as the reverse complement.
AGGCGCCAGAGGAGGGGCTGGTGGATAAGAGCAGCGCAAAAAACACTTATTCTACTCTGCCTAAGTCCCTACGATGATTTTACCTCACGTCTCCCGACGCTACGAAATCATGTACTCCTTCATGAGTACAGATCACCACTAAACCCTGAAATAAATAAAAAAACCGAGAAAACAAAAGCAGGAAATAAGGGGAGCAGCGCGGAAGCTCTAAAAAGAGCAAAAAGAGACGTGTGAGGTCTCTTTGATCACGCTTTGCCAGCGAGTCCTTTTGGGCAAGGATCGGGGCTTACGGAGCGTGTCAGGGTCGAATGATCCGCCAGCTACTGCCTGTGGCAATGCGCTTAAATAGCCAAAGGCAGCAGCTGAGGATCATTAGGCTGTAATCAGCCACTTTACTAACGAGGAGGCTGATTACAGAAGCTGCCAGGGATGTCACCGGCAAGGGTAGCTCAAAGCTACCCCTAGCGGCCAACGGTGGCACCCCTGACAGTTTTGGGTTATTAGTTATTTGTTTGTATATTCAAATTATTGTGTCTTTCTGTTTTTGTTTCTGGTGAGGGTTTTAACATTTTTGCTTTTCTATTAGGTTTTCTCTTGTTTTTCTATTTCTTGTCTATTTTATTTTTTCTGTTTCTTACTCTCTTCCTTTAATAAACAGATTAAAATCATTAAAGCCACTCGATTCGATTTAATTCTGTACTAGAATGTACTATATTTAATAATTAAACATTTAACAGATAAAACTTAATTAATTTCTTGTAAACTACAAACACGTTCAATAATTAATGAGCAATTCCTGTAAACAGAACCTCTCTCAAAAAGAACAATGTTTCTCTCTGCTGGCAGATCTATGTTACTACATAATATAAATCCAACTCCCTATGACAAATCTTTAGTTAGCGTGTGAACTCAAGGTTTTAATATAAATAAATATGTCAGTATTTTTATTGCTACTTCTAATGTCAAGTCAAGTCAGATTTATTTATATAGCGCTTTTTACAATGGAGCATTGTCTCAAAGCAACTTTACAAGTTTAGATTATCTCCTAATAACTACGTCCAATCCCAAATTGAGCAAGCCTAGGGCGACAGTGGCAAGGAAAAACTCCCTAGTTCGAGAAAGAAACCTTGGGAGGACCAAGACTCAAAAAGGGACCCAACCTCCTTGGGCGGCGTAGATGATAAATCGAAATAAAGCGAAACTAAAGTCATGGAGTCAAAGTTCAAATAAAATGTGAAGTATTCACATCGACATTAAGTGGCCCAGGTATGATAATAAATCTAAGAGCAAAACTACAGTCATGGAGTCAAAGTTCGAATAAAATGTGAAGTATTCACATCGACATTAAGTGGCCCGGGTATGATGATAAATCTAAGAGCGAAACTAAAGTCATGGAGTCATGGTCGAATAAAATGTGAATTATGCACAGCTCCATCAGATGAACATCATGTGTGGGGCCGGAACTGCCGGAACACAGCTCGGAGAGAAAACAGAAAATGTAATTATTTATTGATTAAGAGCTCTGTAGTTACCTCCAAAGGAATGAAATTTATGAAACATTTCAGTCTGGCTTCAGGCCCCATCATATTAGTACTGAAACGCATTACTTAGGGTACTAAATGACTTGTTATGTCCTCAGATAAGGGATGTGTTCTTTTCTTGTTCTGTTAGATTTAAGTTGCAGCATTTGACACTGTAGATCATGATGTTTTACTAAACAGACTAGAAAATACTGTAGGTATTAAGGGATCAGCACTTTCTTGGTTTAAATCCTACCTTATGCAGACCGGTACCCATTTTGTTCACTAAAAATAATCTAAGATCTAATCTCTCAAAAGTGAAGTATGGCGTGCCTCATGGGGTCAGTGCGCTTGGCCCGCTTTATTCTCTCTGTACATGCTTGCCACTAGGCTCAGTTTATTCGTAAACAGGCATTATTTCCACTGCTATGTCAGATGATACACATTCTGTACATATCAGCCAAAACTAATGACAGCCTTACAATCAACAAATCTGAGGACTGTTGTAAAGGAATAAAAGATATTGGATGTTATTTAATTTTCTCTTACTTAACTCAGATAAAACTGAGGTTTCTATTAGTGGGACCCAAGGCTGTGAGAGACAGGTTAGCTACATCTATCCTAAATCTAGAATGGCTGTCCAGTATTTGCCCCGTCCGTCTGTAAAAAACTTAGGGGTCACATTTGATTCAGATCTCTCCCTCCTTTGATGCGCACATTAGCAGCATCACTCGAATTGCTTTCTTTCAATTACGTATATCGCTAAACTTAGAAATATTCCTCTCTTTAATGATGGCAGAAAACTTGTTCATGCGTTTTATAACCTCAAGTTGGATTACTGTAACGCCTTACTTTACTGGATTGCTCTAGTAAATTCTATAAATAAACTGCAGTTAGTTCAGAATGCAGCTGCCCGAGTGCTAACTCGAAACTAGAAAATTTTGATCATATCACTCCTGTTTCTATCATCACTGCACTGTTTACCAGTCAAATTCCGCATTGATTACAAAATACTTCTTCTAACTTATAAAGCTCTACATGGCTTGGCCCCACATTATCTGAGTGACCTCTTAGAGTTTAACAATCCAACTCGTCTACTTCGTTCGCAGGTTGCAGGACTTCTTTTAGTTCCTAGAATTAAAAAAGTCACAGCCGGGGGAAAGGCTTTCTCATACATGGGCCCCCCCAACTATGGAATAAACTTCCCACTTTCGTTCGAGATTCAAACACTCTCCAAAGTTTTAAGTCTAGGCTAAAGACATACTAATTTACGCAGGCTTTTGACTAGATTTAGACCAGGATGCATGGCTTGGGTCGTCTGGGGCCGGAGTCTGGAGTCATGTCTGGCCTGCCTGCCTTGTCGGCTAGCCCGGAGTGCGAGTGGGGCGGTCTGGCTGAACCTGGGCTTCGGTCCTCGTGACCTTGACTCATGCATCCTTGCCTAGAAATAAGGGCAGAGCTGGGGTTCATAGGTCAAAGAGTCCTTATGGTGTGATCAGAGACGTTGGGTTGCTGTCTTCTGCCGCTCGTGGGGTTGCCATTGTCCTCATGTGGATCCCTCCGTGGCTGTGTTTTCCTACCAGTTCTCCTCTTTCTAACTTTCTAGTTCTATGCTGCTATGCTAATGCTGGCCGCCGGGTCTCATGCTACACTTGGCAATCAGTGATGACATGGCATCAGTGATTGTTAATAAACACTGTGCTCTTAATCAATAAATAATTACATTTTCTGTTTTTCTGTCGCGAGCTGTGTTCCGGCAGTTCCGGCCCCCGCACATGATGTTCATCTGCTGGAGCTCCAACTCAAGCTGCTTCCGTCATCAGCTCCAGCCCCATCATACCCGGGCCACTTAATGTCGATGTGCATAATTCACATGTTTATTCGACCATGACTCCATGACTTTAGTTCCGCTCGTTTAGATTTATCATCATACCCGGGCCACTTAATGCCGATGTTCATACTTTCTACTTCACATTTTAATTCGACCATGACTCGGCATGACTTTAGTTTCGCTCTAGATTTATCATCATACCCGGGCCACTTAATGCCGATGTGCATACTTCACATTTTATTCGACCATGACTCCATGACTTTAGTTTCGCTCTTAGATTTATCATCATACCCGGGCCACTTAATGCCGATGTGCATACTTCACATTTTATTCGAACTTTGACTCCATGACTTTAGTTCGCTCTTAGATTTATCATCTATGCCGCCCAAGGAGGTTGGGTCCCTTTTTGTGTCTTGGTCCTCCCAAGGTTTCTTCCCAGAACTAGGGAGTTTTTTCTTGCCCCTGTCACCCTAGGCTTGCTCAGTTTGGAATTGGACATTGGTTATTAGGAGATAATCTAAACTTGTAAAGTTGCTTTGAGACAATGCTCCATTGTAAAAAGCGCTATATAAATAAATCTGACTTGACTTGACTTGACTTGACATGTTTATTGCTTTTTTCTTTGAAAGTTTTTTGAAAGTCTGTATTTGTAAATCAATGAAAAATTAATAAAATTACTGGAATTTCTTGATTTTTATTGGTTTTTCATATGTACTTAGGTTGTGTTTTTTTTTGGTCTGTTTATTTTTTATTTCATGTTTATTTTTATTGCAGGTTTCTTCCTTTATGTGTTTAAATTTACTCAATTTTATTTTTTAGACTTTTCTGTGTTTCTCTGTCCTGTGATCTGATCTGATTACAGGGCTCAGACTTTAAGAATCTACCTTTGTTTTCTGTTTGTGCTTGAACTCTAATCATGTCAAGTCAAGTCAGATTTATTTATATAGCGCTTTTTACAATGGAGCATTGTCTCAAAGCAACTTTACAAGTTTAGATTATCTCCTAATAACTACGTCCAATCCCAAATTGAGCAAGCCTAGGGCAACAGTGGCAAGGAAAAACTCCCTAGTTCGAGAAAGAAACCTTGGGAGGACCAAGACTCAAAAAGGGACCCAACCTCCTTGGGCGGACTCCTTGGAACTCTAATCTATCTGAGAGCCTCAAATAGCATTAAACTATAACTTTCTCAATAAAAAAGAAAATTAAAAAAACTTTTATAACAAATAGGAATTAAAATCTGTGGTTAAAAAGTGATAAATATAGAAATGACGTTTAAAGGCTGAATTATTGTTGGAGTTCTTTTTCTTTAACTCACTTTCTCTATGAAACAATAAACATTGCCTAATGTTTGGTTTTTAATTATTTTTTCTGTAATAAATAAAAAGCTGACCTGTGAGGAGGACAACGAAGAGGATCAACGCCGTGAAGATTAAACTTTTCTTTCCCATTTTTCCTTCAGCACCGTCACTTCATTGTTCATCAATCCTAAAATAAAAGCACAAAATAAAAAGGAGAAGCTAAATACTGAATAAAATCAGTATTTATTTATAAGGGTTGATCTGAATTTACTATCTAATGACAACTATCTTTATTATTTAATTTATTTAACACTAGTTTCCTTTTTTAACTTTTATTTCACATTTTATTTTTTAAGTATTCTACATATAAAATTATGCTTTTATGGTTTAATATATTGAAGAAACAACAAACCAGGTCAGCCCTCAATCTAAAAAAAAAAATCCAAAGCAATATTTAACAAACTTAAGTCAATTAAATGAGTTGTACTTTTTTACATTTTGTATTAGCTTGTTTCTTTGTTTCTTATTTATAATAAATAATGTTAAAATAAATGTTCAAATAAAGATATTTGTAGGAAGATTAGAAAATCCTAATAATAAGTACTTATCTTGTTTTCTACATTTCTTACTTTTTGTTTCATTAATTTTATTTCTTGTTTATTTATTTTAATTGTATTTTTTCTTTATTGCATTCTTTTTATTCTTTATTTTCTAGTTTTTTTAGATGTGTTTTGTTCGTCTTTTTCTTTTTGTATGTCTTTGTTGTGTTACTAATTTCTATATTTTGCATTATTTATTATTAATTTACTTTGATTTCTTGATTTTTGATTTTCTTGTTTTATTTTCTTCAATAATTTTGTTTTCTTTTCATTTTCTTGCTTTTATTTCTCATTTTCTTCCTTTAGTGATTTTTATATGTTTATGTCTTCCTTCCTCTTCAGTTCTTTGTTGTTTATAATGATTATTATTTATATAATAGCAGTGATAATAGTAATAAATAAATAAATAAATAAATGTATTTGTTTCTTTACATTTAATTAAAATGTTCTTGCTTTTTAGGATTGTTTTCATGTTTTCAATATGTTTGTTTTCTTATGTTTTTTTTTCTTCCTTTATGTTTCTAATTTTTATTTATATTTTCATTTCTTCCTTCTTTCAGTTCTTTGCTGTGGTTCTTTATATGTTAATAATTATTAATGTTTTGTTTTTTCTTTTTCTTTAACTTTTTGCTTATTTTTAATGCTTAAGAATTGGAAAGTCTGAATAGTATCTGAAATAATAATAATAATAATAATAATAATAATAATGGCAACAACAATAATAGTAATAATAACAATAATAATACATTTTATTATTGTTATTATTATGATTTTTTATTATGATAAACATTTGCATTGTTTATCTTTAATTCTTTTTTCTAGCTTTTCTTTAGATGTTTTTTCTAATTTTTATGTTTTATGTTTATGTTTGTAATTTTTACTTATATGTTTATTTTTTCATTCTATTTTAAGCTTTTTGCTGTGGTTCTTTCTTTTTTTAATATTTATTCATGTTATGTTTTTCTTTCTTTTTAGCTCCTTATAATGCTTCTTTTTGTGGAGGGTTTGAATGATTCCAGAATGGACTCTGTTTAATAATAATAATAATAATAATAATAATAATAATAATAATAACAAAATAAATAAATAAATAAATTAATTAATTAAATAATACAACTTAAGCCATACCCTTAGCCTTAAATAAGCCGTAACATTTTTTTGAACCTTCATAAAAAGTGTCAGAAATGTAGGATCAAAAGATTTAAAATTGTATTTGAGTTACCTAGCAACAATGAACAAAATGTAAAATTTGTAAACAGAGTCCTTTATAAACATGGAACAAATAGTAAATAATATTAAAATTAATATTAAAATATAAGCTAACCAAACAAACAGTTTGTATTTAAAGCTCTGCTTGGTGCTTTTGTCCTTGTTTCTATATTCAGGTGTTTCAGCTGCATTGAAGCTTTTTCTTTCCAGGATTGAGTTATGCGTTTATGTGAAAGATCAAAAGGCACATTTTTTAAATGAAAAAATACATAAACTTTGAAGAAATAAAATGAAACGCAGCGTAATTGAATGCAAACATTTGAAAAGAATTAAAAACAGAAAACATTTTACATTTAGCAGACACCCTTATCCAGAGCGACTTACAATTGATACAGCAAGCAATTGTACATTAAGGGTCTTGCTCAAGGACCCAACAGTGGCAGCTTGGTAGAGGTGGGATTTGAACCTTGGACCTTCTGGTCCATAGTCTAGTACTTTATCCACTAGGCTACCACAGTCCCAACATTTTGATATGTGAGCTCCAACTGTAGATGTACAAGAAATAAGATTAACATAAGATATGATTTAACTTTTTAATAACGAATCAGCAAACGTGCCAGGGACCACACCTCTATAACACCAAATAAAATATAAACTTATATTACTTATTGACTACTACAATAATACAATATTAATCCATTTTTATAGAGTTTATTTATACCAATAAATCTGCTTTAGTTATTAGTAATGTGTTATTGTTATTTTTTCTTTAACATTTCTTGTTAGAATTAGTGAAAGTATAATCTTTTTTTAATTCATCTATCATTCTGACTTTTATATTTCTTTAGAAATTTAAACTGTCAAAATAAACTGACTAGATTTAATAAACAGATTAAGAGATTAAACAGAATTACTATTTTTGTTTTATTCTTAATCATTTCATTTACTTCTATAATACTTTCTATAATGTGTGTGTGTGTGTGTGTGTGTGTGTGTGTGCGTGTGTGTGTGTGTGTGTGTGTGTCGGGTCTTACCTCTATGATGGTGTAAGCGTTAAAGCTAGAGAACAGGTAGAACACTCACTTCTTAACTGGGTGTGTGTGTAAGGAGGAGCAAACAGGAGCAGGGTGTTACCTGCCCTCCTGAACACCTGCCCAAATAGGAGTTATTAGGATGGAAAGAATCTCTGTGAATTATCTGTCTGAATGTCTTCTTCTTTTTCTTTCGGCTCAGCGGATCATACGTCTCCATCTTGCCCTGTCATGAACATCCTCCTCTGTCACACCAGCCATCTGCATGTCCTCCTTCCCAGCATCCAGAAACCTTCTCTATGGCCTTCCTCTTCTTCTCCTGCCTGGCAGCTCCATACCCAGCACCCCTCTCCCAATGTAACCCTCATCCCTTCTCTACACATGCCCAAACCATTTCAATCTCGCCTCCCTAACTTTGTCTCCAAAACATCCTACCTGCATTGTTCCTCTAATAAACTCATTCCTGATCCTGTCCATCCTCGTCACTCCTAAAGAGAATCGCAGCATTTTCCTCTCTGCCACCTCCAGCTCCCTCTCCTGCCCTTGTCAGTGCCACTGTCTCCAAGCTATACATCATAGCAGGCCTCGCTACTGTCTTGTACATTTTAACTTTCACTCTGGCAGATACTCTTCTATCATAAATCACTTCTGCCGCTCTATGCCATGCTGCCTGCACTCGCTTCTTCACCTCTCTACCACACTCACCATAACTTTGGACACTTGATCCCAAGTATTTAAACTCATCCACTCTCAACACCTCTGCTCCTTGCAACTGCACCTTTCCTCCGCCCCCCTCTCATTCATGAAAAACAAGACAAAGGAAACAACATTCATCGCTTACAACTACAAACAACAAACAAACCTAAAATGCACTAAAACATCATCTAATAATGTCAAGAGGTCCAAGGTCATCTTTAACATTTATGCCATTTAGCAGAACCATTATCCAGAGCAGCTTCCAGTCTTACAATCTAAGCAATTGTGGATTAAGTGGCAACTTGGCAGAGGTAGGACTTGAACACTTGTCCTTCTGGTCCATAGTCCAGTACCTTGTCTGCTAGTCCACCACAGCCCTTCAAATATTGGACAGTATATTTTCGTTAAGTGACAAGCTTGGTCTTCAAGTGAATCTGAGAAGTCTGTTTTGTATTTTTGTGAGAGTTTTGTGAATAATGTACTGATGCATTCATTTGTCATTGTCTGGAATTTCCACAGTACAAAAAACACATTGCAAATCTGTTTCACTGATGTACAGTGGTGCTTGAATGTTTGTGAACGCTTTAGAATTTCTTATATTTCTAAATAAATATGACCTAAAACATCATCAGATTTTCACACAAGTCCTAAAAGTAGATAAAGAGAACCCAGTTACACAAATGAGACAAAGATATTATACTTGGTCATTTATTTATTGAGGAAAACGATCCAATATTACATATTAGTGAGTGGCAAAAGTATGTGAGCCTTCGTTTTCCGTATCTGGTGTGACCCCCCCTGTGCAGCAATAACTGCAACTAAACGTTTCCTGTAGCTGTTGATCAGTCCTGCACACCGGCTTGGAGGAATTTTAGCCCATTCCTCCGTACAGAACAGCTTCAGCTCTGGGATGTTGGTGGGTTTCCTCACATTAGCTGCTCGCTTCAGGTCCTTCCTCAACATTTCCATTGGATTAAGGTCAGGACTTTGACTTGGCCATTCCAAAACGTGAACTTTATTCTTCTTTAACCATTCTGGTAGAACGGCTTGTGTGTTTAGGGTCGTTGTCTTGCTGCATGACCCACCTTCTCTTGAGATTCAGTTCATGGACAGATGTCATTACATTTTCCTTTAGAATTATCTGATATCATTCAGAATTCATTGTTCCATCAATGATGGCAAGCCGTCCTGCCCAGATGCAGCAAAACAGGCCCAAACCATGATACTACCACCACCAGGTTTCACAGATTTGTACATAATCTCCAAACTCTTTAGAGATGGTTTTGTAACCTTTTCCAGCCTGATGAGCATCAACAACTCTTGTTCTGAGCTCCTCAGAAATCTCCTTTCTTCGTGCCATGATACATTTCCACAAACATGTGTTGTGAAGAGCAGACTTTGATAGATCCCTGTTCTTTAAATAAAACAGGGTGCCCCCTCACACCTGATTGGCATCCCATTGATTGAAACACCTGACTCTGATTTCACCTTCAAATTAACTGTTGATCCTAGAGGTTCACATACTTTTGCCACTCACTAATATGTAATATTGGATCATTTTCCTCAATAAATAAATGACCAAGAATAATATTTTTGTCTCATTTGTTTAACTGGGTTCTCTTTATCTACTTTTAGGACTTGTGTGAAAATCTGATGATTTTTTAGGTCATATTTATGCAGAAAATAGAAAATTCTAAAGGGTTCACAAACTTTCAAGCACTACTGTAAATCTATATTATGTTCCCTGAGTGTTTCTTCAATAATTGTTGCAAATTCTCTTATCTTATTTAAAAAGCTCCCACATTTTAGAAACCATTCAGTTCCCATCCCTCAGAAGCAGTTGGACTAACATATCTGAGTAATAGCACATTTTGCAGTATGCTGTGTTCTGTCTTTCTGTTAAAACTGTATTTAGAACACGCTGTCACAGAGGTCAGTAAAGTCATTTTGGCTTTCAGGTGAAAAGTAGTGAGCTTGTACTCTTTTTCCCTGTACTCTGTGCTCTCTTACAGTATATTCTGCAAATGCTTATTCAGAAAGGTGTCATATCTTGAAAACTGCTCAGTCAAGCCTAGAAAATGTCCATTATCTAGTTTATCAAGTACAGTTGTGCTCCCCCTAAATGGTACATTTCTAGAGTCCAAATAAAGAGTCACATCTAACAGTCATTAACAGTCATTTTGTAAGGCTTTGTTCTTTTCTGTCTCAGTCTCCACTAGTTGCTGCTGTTTATTGTCAATCCCTGAAACCTTCAGGACAGAGCATTCTGCAGGTTCTTCCATTTCCAGTAACACAATTTGCATGCACTGTTCTTTTTGTGTTCTGGGAATGTTTCATAGAGTTTTCTATATTTTTAAGTACACATTTTCGTCCCATCAGTGGAATTTAGCGCACTCGTTGACCTTTTGCCATTTACTTGTTCAAAGGAAAATAATAAACATGCTAGACAAAACAGAGATTTTTTTGAGTTACTGTAAATGACACAGTCAATTAAATTTTTTCATTCCTTCTTTCAGTAAAAAAGAAAGACAAAAAAGTAAAAGTCCTACACTGTTCATAGGAAAATGAAACAAAAGCTGATTCACATATTTCAGATGCTTCACTACAATTAAATTCTCATTCATTTTAATAGCAACACCAATGTGACGCTTGACTGGAGGGCACAAACTCAGGACTGTGTGTGTGTGTGTGTGTGTGTGTGTGTGTGTGTGTGTGTGTGTGTGTGTGTTGGAGACGGGCGTGTCCTGAAGGATTTTTGACACCTGTTGAATCCCCAGGTCAGAGCAGTTTGACATGATTTTCTGGCTGATTTCGTTCAGTAATGTGAGAAGGTTACGATGCTAATCTGATCTGAGAAAGGATCAGGTTTCTGCTTCTACACATGCCAGAACTACTGGTTCATGGACGGTCAGATGGACCCGTTTCCTCTGAACTGTACATACACGGCTCCATGGGAGAACGTGTAGGGTTTGGTCATGAAGAGCCCAATAAGGTCAAGTCCACTGAATCCAAAAGTATTTGCAGTGGGGCAAAAAAGTATTTAGTCAGCCACTAATTGTGTAAGTTCTACTTGAGAGAGGTCTGTAATTTTCATCATAGCTACACTTCAACTATGAGAGACGAAATGAAAAAAACAAAAACAAGGAAATCATATTGTAGGATTTTTAAATAATTAAGTTGTAAATCATGGTGGAATGCTTTATACGAAGCCACTCCTTCGTTGGCCGAGCGGTGTGTTTGGGATCATTGTCATGCTGGAAAACTCAGCCACGTTCCATCTTCAATGCTCTCACTGATGGAAGGCGGTTTTGGCTTAACATCTCATGATACATGGCCCTGTTCATTCTTCCCTTAACACGTATCAGTCGTCCTGTCCCCTTTGCAGAAAAACAGCCCCAAAGCATGATGTTTCCACACCCGTGCTTCACAGTAGGTATGGTGTTCTTGGGATGCAGCTCAGCATTCTACTTCATCCAGTTGAGTTTTTACCAAAAAGTTCTATTTTGGTTTCATCTGACCACATGATATTCTCCCAGTCCTCTTCATGATCATCTGTATGCTCTCTGGCAAACTTCAGATGGGCCTGGACATGTACTGGCTTAAGCAGGGGGCCACGCCTGGCACTGCAGGATCTGAGTCCCTCTCGGCGTAGTGTGTTACTGATGGTAGCCTTTGTTACTTTGGTCCCAGCTCTCCGCAGATCATTCATCAGGTTCCTCCCTGTAGTTCTGGGATTTTTGCTCACCGTTCTCATGATCATTTTGACCCCACGGGATGAGATCTTGCATGGAGCCCCAGATCGAGGGAGATTATCAATGGTCTTGTATGTCTTCCATTTTCTTACAGTTGCTCCCACAGTTGATTTATTCACACCAACCTGCTTGCCTATTGTAGTCTGACTGTTTGAGGCTGTGGACAGGTGTCTTTTATACAGATAACGAGGTCAAACAGGTGCCATCAATACAGGTAACGAGTGGAGGACAGAAAAGCCTCTTAAAGAAGAAGTTACAGGTCTGTGTGAGCCAGAAATCTTGCTTGTTTGTGGGTGACCAAATACTTATTTTCCACCATGATTTGCAACTAAATTCTTTAAAAATCCTTTTTTTCTCATTTTGTCTCTCATAGTTGAAGTGTACCTATGATGAAAATTACAGACCTCTCTCATCTTTCTAAGTAGGAGAACTTGCACAATCAGTGGCTGACTAAATACTTTTTTGCCCCACTGTATGTGGCATGTTATTTAATGGAAAGAACAAAAAACATTTAGTTTCCGTTTCAAATTCTCCACACATTCTCTATTGCGGACAGGTTATGACTGCGAGAGGTTCAGTCCAGTACTCGTACCCTCTTCTTCAACAGGGATGAATTCATAATGTGTGCAGCATGTGTTTTTGTTTCTGATTTGTCTTGTTGATAAATGCATTGACGTTCCTGATAAAGATGTTGTCTTGAAGGCAGCTTATGTTGCTGTAAAATGTCAGTGTACTTTCTTCTTTCTTAGTTTCTTTCTTAGTTTCTTGATAGTTTGGTGTAAGGTTGATCAGGATCACTAACCTAAGTCAGGTTTTTTCTAGTCTTGATTTTACGTTCCGATAAAATCAACCTTGTGTAATATTATCTTTCTCAGTATTCTCTTTAGCATTAATTTCTCTTTCTGACTTTCTACCTTTCTTTTTTTTTTTGTTCTCTCCTCCTTCCTTCTCCAGAGTCCAGTGTTGCCATGCTTTGCCCCACTCCATTGTATAAATCCCAGTGTACTTTTCAGCAGGAGTATAAATGACCTTTACCAATTGCCCTGACCTGCTCCCTTACCATGACAGAGCCTGGCTTTTGGACTTTCTTTTTGTCTTTGGTCCATTTCTTCTTTTAAGTAGTTTGTGAATGTAACTCTGTATTGTTGAGCTTGATAGAGGTTTAAAATTTTCTTAAGCCTGGACTGAGAATAATGACTCATCCTGTTATGGTTAAAGATTACATCAGTTCACAGGTCTCTGTCACCACTCATTCTTCGGTACAATGTCTGCTATGTGCTACCAATACCATTCTCAGTAGGGTTTTAACAGTTCATTGGTGAGGAACTTGTTTGTCAGAACCTATCAGGCCATGCATCTTTGACGAAACATCCTCACGTGAAGTTTTTGCATGACCAGAATGTTCAAAACTTGGCACGACCAGAGCCAGAGATAAAGATCTGCGTCAGGAGGCCCTGTGTCGTTCCATAGTCCTGAAGCCCTTGATCTGCTACACACACACTGAAGGGTGTGCTATTTTTAATGCCCAAGTTCTACAGGATTCTAAAATGTTTTTGATTCAAACTTTTCCTCAATTCACCAAAAAGTATGAAGACGAGCTGGAGATCAAACGCAAAGCTCCCCATCAGCGCTACAATTGGCCATGGAAGTGTTTGATCTATGTCTAAGGGAGAGGAAGATGATAAGGGGATCATTCACCCCTCCTGCAGCAGTGCTCCCTACCCAGCTCTGTGATGGATATGCTGTGTCCTGTATTTAATAATAATAATATAAAGATAATAGTAATTATCTTGGATTAGAGGTATAGTACTGTCTAACGTGAAATTAATTTTAATAATAGTAATTATAGTAATGATGTGTACCTGTAAGTAATGATAGCCTGGCTTTATTTAAAATAAGTCACTGTCAGATTATTTCTATATCTCTTTTTATATTTCTGTTTCTTTATAAATGTCTAGATCCACACCTCTAACTGAACAAACTTACAGTGGTGCTTGAAAGTTTGTGAACCCTTTAGAATTTTCTATATTTCTAAATAAATATGACCTAAAACATCATCAGATTTTCACACAAGTCCTAAAAGTAGATAAAGAGAACTCAGTTAAACAAATGAGACAAAAATATTATACTCGGTGATTTATTTATTGAGGAAAATGATCCAATATTACATATTAGTGAGTGGCAAAAGTATGTGAACCTCTAGGATTAGCAGTTAATTTGAAGGTGAAATTAGAATCAGGTGTGAGTGGGCACCCTGTTTTATTTAAAGAACAGGGATCTGTCAAAGACTGCTCTTCACAACACATGTTTGTGGAAGTGTATCATGGCACGAACAAAGGAGATTTCTGAGGAGCTCAGAAAAAAGCTGTTGATGCTCATCAGGCTGGAAAAGGTTACAAAAACCATCTCTAAAGAGTTTGGACTCCACCAATCCACAGTCGGACAGATTGTGTACAAATGGGAGGAAATTAAAGACCATTGTTACCCTCCCCAGGAGTGGCTGACCAACAAAGATCACTCCAAGAGCAAGGCGTGTATAGTTTTCCCCACTATTTGTCCAAGTGTAGCATGAGACCCCGGCAGCATTAGCTGTAGCAGCATAGCTAGAAAGAGAAGAACTGGTAGGAAACACAGCCAAGAGGGATCACATGAGACATTGGCAACCCCACGAGCGGCGAGAAGACAAGCAACCCAACGTCTCTGATCACCATAAGACTCTTGACTATGAACCCCCAGGTTTTGCCCTTATTCTAAGGCAAGGATGCACGAATCAAGATCACGAGGACCAAGCCCAGTTCAGCCAGACCGCCCACTCGACCACTCCTGGCTAGCGGACAAGGCAGGCAGGCCAGACATGACTCCAGAACTCCGGCCCCCAGTGACCCCAAGCCATGCATCCTGGTCTAAATCTAGTCAAAAGCCTGTTGTAAATAGGTATGTCTTTAGCCTAGACTTAAAACTTTGGATAGTGTCCTGAATCTCGAACGAAAGTGGGAAGTTTTATTTCCATAGTTGGGGGGCCATGTATGAGAAAACCTTTCCCATTGCTGTGACTTTTTTAATTCTAGGAACTAAAAGAAGTCCTGTCCCCTGCGAACGAGACGAGTTGGATTGTAAAAAACTCTAAGAGTTTCACTCAGATAAGGTGGGGCCCAGGCCATGTAGAGCTTTATAAGTTAAAAGAAGTATTTTGTAATCAATGCGGAATTTGACTGGTAACCAGTGCAGTGATGATAGAACAGGAGTGATATGATCAAATTTTCTAGTTGCGAGTTAGCACAGAATGCACTAGCTGCATTCTGAACTAACTGCAGTTTATTTATAGATTTTACTAGAGCATCCAGTAAGTAAGGCGTTACAGTAATCCAACCTTGAGGTTATAAACGCATTAACCAGTTTCTCTGCATCATTAAAAGAGAAGATATTTTTAAGTTTAGCGATATTACGTAATTGAAAGAAAGCAATTCGAGTGCTGCTGCTAATGGTGCGCATCAAAGGAGAGATCTGAATCAAATGTGACCCCTAAGTTTTTTTACAGACGGACTGGGCAATACTGGACAGCCATCTAGATTTAGGATAGATGTGTAGCCAACCTGGTCTCTCACAGCCTTGGGGTCCCACTAATAGAACCTCAGTTTTATCTGAGTTAAGTAAGAGAAAATTAAATAACATCCAATCTTTTATTTCCTTTCACAATCCTGTTTTGATTGTAAGGCTGTCATTAGGTTTGGCTGATATGTACAGCTGTGTATCATCTGCATAGCAGTGGAAACCAATGCCATGTTTACGAATAACTGAGCCTAGTGGTAGCATGTACAGAGAGAATAAAAGCAGGCCAAGCACTGACCCCTGAGGCACGCCATACTTCACTTTTGAGAGCTTAGACCTTAGATTATATGAACTTAGATTATATGAATTATATTAGATTATATGAACAAACTGGAACCGGTCAGTTAAGTAGGATTTAAACCAAGAAAGTGCTGATCCTTTAATACCTACAGTATTTTCTAGTCTGTTTAGTAAAACATCATGATCTATAGTGTCAAATGCTGCACTTAAATCTAACAGAACAAGAAAAGAAACACATCCCTTATCTGAGGACATTAACAAGTCATTTAGTACCCTAATTAATGCTGTTTCAGTACTATGATGGGGTCTGAAGCCAGACTGAAATGTTTCATAAATTTCATTCCTTCCTACCGTCTACCTCGACGATAAACGGTTCCTCAGTGTCCGGGAACCTGAGAACCGGGGGGTTAATGAGGCGGTCCTTAATGTCCCGGAATGCTCGGTTGAGGTTGTAAGCGCTACAGAGGTCCTGCTTAGTAAAGAGGATGGCCCCCTGATGCGCCTCGAACGCAGTTGTCATGAGGGGCAGGGGGTAACGGTCCTTAACGGTCACTGCGTTGAGGACCTGGTAATCAATGCACAGGCGCAGAGAGCCATCCTTCTTGGCGACAAAGAAGAATCCCGCCCTGCTGGCGAGGAAGATGGCCGGATGAAGCCTTTCTTCGAGGGCCTCCATGACATAGGCCCGCATTTCCTACTGCTCGGTGCGATTAAGGGAAAAGAGTCTACCCTGAGGGGTGGTCGCACCAGGCAAGAGGTTAATAGTGCAGTCATATTCCCTGTGGGGTGGGAGGGTCTGGGCTGCACATTTGCTGAAGACCGCCCCTAGGTCCCTGTAGGACTCTGGAACCAGCAATAAATCGGGAGTCCCTGGCTGAGCAGGGACCGGGGGTTGGGAATGGACCAACAGAACAAGCAGGACTCCCGACACAGGGGGCCCCACGCAAAAATGGACCGGGTTTCCAGTCAATCCGAGGGTTGTGGACCTGCAACCACGGATAGCCCAGGACCAGCTGGAGGTTCGGCGTGTGGGTAGCAACAAGGGACAGCGTCTCGGAATGGGAACCCATCTCCAGAGTGACGGGTAAAGTTTGGTGGGAAACA
Source organism: Ancistrus triradiatus (assembly GCA_025084515.1). Taxonomy (NCBI): domain Eukaryota; kingdom Metazoa; phylum Chordata; class Actinopteri; order Siluriformes; family Loricariidae; genus Ancistrus; species Ancistrus triradiatus. The sequence goes on along the minus strand of JAJAGP010002271.1, from coordinate 40,814 downwards.
GGACCCCCGCCCAGGACTCGCCCATCAAAGGCTCTGAGTGACTGGGGTCTGGGGAGTTTCTCAACTCAAAGACCCAAGTGACGTGCAAGGGCAAGAGCTACCACCTTGGTGGCAGAGAGCTTGGCAGAGAGCTCCTTAACAGCTTCAGTTAGGGCCTCAACTTGTGTGAGAAACATCAGCTGGAGGCGAGGCTCATGCTGGATCCATACTGGGCGCTCTCTAATGTTACGGGGGGCCCGGGGGGCGCACCGAAAAAAGGAGAAATAACGGACCCAACTGCGAGAAAAACGCGGGAAAAATAGGGACTGGACCCAAAACGGGCACCAGGGGAAACCAAAAGAACACACATGCTGTGTGTGGGATTGCAGAAGATAGTCTGTAATGGGATTCGATCCCAGGATGACGGCTCTCAGGGGTGAGGATACTTCCACTTCACCACAAAGCCTGTGACCAACAAGTGAACGGAGGAGGGCTTAAAAGGTACGGGCAAACACATGAGTCGCGTCCTGGCGAACTCAAACAAAAGTACTGATTAATATAAGCGCTGGGAGAAGCATAGAAATAAAGGACAGGAAATAACCCGTTAGAAAAACCCCTACGCTTACTTAGCGCATCTAGAGGAGAAGGGGAGAGAAATGCGACTGTATGTGTGTGTGTGTGTGGCTGGCCGCGCATGCGCAGTGAGTCGCCGATGCCAAGCCGGGACTGAGTGAGCTGCACGTGTGCAGAGCGCATCGCGTGCGTTTACGAAAAATAGCAGAGAGAGGACACCCTTTTTATAGGCGGTCGACCGCAGCATTTAGCGGGCCCGCCGCTACCTCTAGCAGCAGGAATGCGCCCTCTGATAAAACTAAAGTTAGATTTATTTCTGTATCACTTTGTCTCAAAGCAGCTTTATGAATCTCTAGATCCACATCTCTAACTGAAAAATTGGGGGCGACAGTGGCAAGGAAAATCCCTAAGTGTTATAAGGAAAAAGAAACCCGACGTGCATCTGTTTGTTACCTAATTAATAAGTTTGTAGTAATACAAATAAACTGAAGCTAAATCTAAACATTAAAGTAAAGGAAATATACTAAGTAGAATGGAATAATAATATATACTATAATAAATTCAAGAGAATTTACTATTATGGTGTGTAATAAAATAGAGAATACAAAAGTATAAAAACATCACATAATAGCATATATAATAATATAATAATAATACAATAAATACAAGTAAAAAAGAGAATATAAATCTACAGAACATAAGACAATAGTATAAATATAATAAATAGCATAAATACAAATCAAACAGATAATAAAGAATTACAGAATATAATAGTATATATAAGAAATAAAATATGAAGTATAAATAAAAAGGAATAAAAATGTACAGAATATAATATAATAGTATATTTAATAGATAATAGATACATAATAGATATATAATAGTATATAGAATATAAAAGATAATAGTATATATAAAAATAACAGACAATGCTCCATTGTAAAAAGCGCTATGGAAATTAATCTGACTTTGACTTTGACTTTAATATAGTAAATACAATAAAATAAAATAAAAATAAAACTATAGAATATAATATAATATTATGTGTAATAAATAAAATAATAAATATGTTGAAACAGATAAATAAATAAGGTCAATATATGAATAGCATATTTTATAAATAAAATAATAAATATAATAAAATAAAAATATAAAACTATAGAATATAAGATACTGTATAATGATAAATAAATATAATTAAAATAGTAATAATCGTATATAATAAAAATAATATACAAAATACAATAGAGAATACAAACTATATAATATAAGATAATAGTATATATAATAAATTACAGGCTGTCCTTCATTGTAAAAAGCACTAATAAATCAGACTTTGACTGTAATATAATAAATGTCATGAAATAAAAAAACATAAATTTCAATATAAAATATAATATGATATTATGTATAATAAATAAAATGACAGCTATATAAAATAGAAAATATCATAAAATAATAAAACCATTTTATATGGTCCTGGTATGTGTTAAATGACTCCTCTAAGTTCAAGACTGATTTTGCGGCTCCTTTGGTGGTTAAGCTCTGGATCACAGATTTGAGTGCTTTAATCTCTTATTTTTTATTTACTTAATGATGTTATAGTTTATATTCGGGTCGCTGCAGTTGACGTGTATCACATGTTCAGAGCTGGGTCTCATGACTGAGATTTTTTTTTCTTGCTCTTCCTCCTGAACGTGTTCTTTGTTTAAATGCATTCCTCTGTCTTGTAGAACGATCTTTCTGTTTGTTTAATAAATCCCATAACACAATGGTGCATTCCTGTGTGTCCAGTCACATATTTCTGAAGCTGGAAATTCAAGTTCTATTGTTGTTCTAGTGGAGAGATTTTAAAAAGTTAAACAATTCACACAGTGAGTTTAGCAGTTTATCATATGATCTGAAGCTCAGAAATGTCTGCTGTACAGTCACGTGATCGTACAATTCCCTCAGGAATCTCAGACACTGAAAACAAAAACCATGTCAACCTGATGGACCACCTGCTGAACTCTCTCTTTACCTGAAGCAGCCAGTTCAGAATTTAGAAGGAGCTCAATGCTCAGTACCAGGTCCGGACTTTAGAGCAGGTGTATGGCATGCGTTGGTGGGGCTCAGAATGTTTGCACCTTGCGTTACAGGTTCTAATCTCCCAGATCTGCTGTCACTCTGCATACGGGACGTGTCTGGACTGAGTCCAACCCAAAAAACACCTGAGATAAAGATCAGCATTTATAAACATTCCGTTATCAGGCTTTGGTATGAGGTCTGTCTTAAGCCTTTTGGCATTCCATAAACCACAACCAGAGCAGAACTGCAAAGTTGCAAGAACTCCATATGGCCACAAGGTGTCGCACGTTTAAACAGGCTTTACTGGCGGTTTGAGCTCGAAATAAAACGTAATTTTATTTTTTCTATGAATTATTTATCTTTTATTTATTATGATATTATATTATTTTTTTGCATTATGAACTAATTAATAAAGTTTGTTAGTGTAGTTGAAGGTACTAACATGTTTCATCTTATGCAAAATTTTTGGCACCCCTGGTCAAATGATACTGTACAATGTCTTTTAAAATATATGGGTAAGTTTTTTTTTTATTATTATTATTTGTGATGTTAGCCAGGAAAATACAATAAAATAAAACAAACAAAAACAAAAAGATAATTTTTTTTACAAAAATAGTGGATGAAAGATGGAGCTTTAAACATTCTTCTTTTCTCAGCCCTGACGTCACCGAGTTCATACTTTACTATTTAATAATAAAAATAATGACTGGCTTACATATAAACTAAAAAACATCATCAGATTTTCACACAAGTCCTAAAAGTAGATAAAGAGAACCCAGTTACACAAATGGGACAAGAATGTTATACTTGGTCATTTATTTATTGAGGAAAATGATCCAATATTACATATTAGTGAGTGGCAAAAGTATGTGAACTTTTGCTTTAAGTATTCTGGTGTGACCCCCCTGTGCAGCAATAACTGCAGCTAAACGTTTCCTGTAGCTGTTGATCAGTCCTGCACATCGGCTTGGAGGAATTTTAGCCCATTCCTCCATACAGAACAGCTTCAGCCCTGGGATGTTGGTGGGTTTCCTCACATTAGCTGCTCACTTCAGGTCCTTCTACAACATTTCCATTGGATTAAGGTCAGGACTTGGCCATTCCAAAACATGAACTTTATTCTTCTGTAACCATTCTTTGGTGGAATGGCTTGTGTGCTTAGGGTCGTTGTCTTGCTGCACACCTTCTCTTGAGATTCAGTTCATGGACAGATGTCCTGACATTTTCCTTTAGAATTCTCTGATATCATTCAGAATTCATTGTTCCATCAATGATGGCAAGCAGTCCTGTCCAGATGCAGCAAAACAGGCCCAAACCATGATACTACCACCACCATGTTTCACAGATGGGATAAGGTTCTTATCCTGGAATGCAGTGTTTTCTTTTCTCCAAACATAACACTTTTCTTTTAAACCAAAACATTCTATTTTGGTCTCATCCGTCCACAAAACATTCTTCCAATAGCCTTCTGGCTCGTCCACGTTGTCATGTTCCGCGGGCAGATCAGAATTTTACATCTGTGATTGGGACTACATCGCCCACAAGTCCATGCGGGAGGAAGATGGTCGCAGCTTCACCAGGTCCTTGTCATTTTTGATTACTATTTGCTTGCTAACCGCGTACAGCTGGGCGGTACTCATTTTAAGCCTAACGCTGGCACAGGAGCATTACCTCAGTTTCGCAAAATGTGATTATATCCAGTTTCTTCTTCACGTACTTGGATTGTTTGTGTTGCAGTTCCATCCGCTGGATTATTTTTGCGGCGGTCCCTGCTACTGGATTATGTCCTTCATGTTAGCTTCTGTGCTTCTGTGTCATTCATGTTAGCTTCTGTGTAACAAAGGAAAAAACACAGCTAACTCAGAGACAGGGAGCTTAACATGTAAACCACTATCGGTTAACACCTAGCCGTGGAAGCTAACAAGAAGCTAATGGGCGTTAACGGTAAGCTAGTGTAAAGCCAGAGGAATAGCAACAACAATAGGCTGGTCTGAACTAAACGCAAGCAGGCGGTACTGCAATATACACATAACAGCGGGCACAGCCATGCACATACCCAAGTTGGTGAAGTTCAGGAAATCCAGCGAGAGGTAACTCCGACGGAGAGAGGCACACGAAGGGGATCAAAGAAGGAGGAGAGAAGTGACCCACACAAATGCTTCAGAAGCCAATACAATACTGCCGCATCAGGGTAGGGTAGAGTGGTGGTTATAAAGAGCTTCTCCCAGCTGTATGCGAATATCAAGCCATCTTGTTCCCGCAAGGGATTGTGGGCAATGTAGTCCAACTTGGTCACAACGAAAATCCCAGGTCCTGAGCGCGGCTCATAACACAATGTTCTTTTTGGAGACCAGTGGCTTTCTCCTTGCAGCCCTGCCATGCACACCATTGTTGTTCAGTGTTCTTCTGATGGTGGACTCATGAACATTAACATTAGCCAATGTGAGAGAGGCCTTCAGTTGCTTAGAAGTTACCCTGGGGTCCTTTGTGACCTCACCAACTATTACACGCCTTGCTCTTGGAGTGATCTGTTATGTCCCGTGGCCAGAATTTTGCGTCTGTGGGCAATTTGGACTACATCACCTCTAGGAACAATATGGCCACGGACTCACCTGGGATTATTTATGGTTGATGACTGTTTGCTCGCTAACCGCGTACAGCTGGGGGGTACTGGTTTTGAGTCCTGCTCTCCCAAACCCTGGCGCGGGAGCATTGACTCAGTTAACTCTGTTGCTCAGTAATGTCGGGACGGTTGTTGAGTTTCCTCCTCCTTTGTTGGATTACCTTTTGTTGTAGCACTACCATCTACTGGATTAGTTTTTGCTGCAGACTTATCTATTTGTTGCTCTAGCCCCATTAGCCTAGCTCCTTCCCCCGTAGCTGCATGTTAGTTTTGGTAGCCTTGGGCTAGCTTTGGTAGCCCTCCGCTTTCTCCAGTTGTTTAGCACTAGCCATGTTAGCTCCCCACCTTCTCCAGTCTCTTCCCACTAGCCTCGCAGCCTTTATGTTAATCCCGTGGCTTCACGTTAGCTTCCTGGGCCTTCACTTTAGCTTTCGCAGCATCACGCTAACCCCTCCCAGACTCTCAGTCTTCCGCTAGCCTTTACGTTAGTCCCGCGGCTTCATGTTAACTTCTGGGGCATTGAAATTGTTATTTACGGATGCCTTGTTTCTGTTCAATGGGGGATTTATAAATAAATTGTTGCTGTGTTTGAACTTGAATCCTGCATTCACATGTTCATCCCTTGATTCCCATGTAACATGATCTTTGTTGGTCGACCACTCCTTGGGAGGATAACAATGGTCTTGAATTTCCTCCATTTGTACACAATCTGTCTGACAGTGGATTGGTGGAGTCCAAACTCTTTAGAGATGGTTTTGTAACCTTTTCCAGCTTGATGAGCTTCAACAACTCTTTTTTGAGCTCCTCAGAAATCTCCTTTGTTCGTGCCATGATACACTTTCACAAACATGTGTTGTGAAGAGCAGACTTTGATAGATCCCTGTTCTTTAAATAAAACAGGGTGCCCACTCAACCCTGATTGGCATCCCATTGATTGAAACACCTGACTCTAATTTCATCTTCAAATTAACTGCTAATCCTAAAGGTTCACATACTTTTGCCACTCCCTAATATGTAATATTGGATCATTTTCCTCAGTAAATAAATGACCAGGTATAATATTTTTGTCTCATTTGTGTAACTGGATTCTCTTTATCTACTTTTAGGACTTGTCAAAATCTGATGATGTTTTAGGTCATATTTATGCAAAAACATAGAACATTCTAAAGGGTTCACAAACTTTCGAGCACTACTGTATGTTCATTCATTCTCATAGCCTCTAAAAACATTAACTATCTGTAACTAAAACTAATTTTAATTAAATATTTACATTTTATCCATCAAGCATCACTGACTTAAAGCTAAATCAACACTAAAACCATGTGTGGACTTTTAAAACTAACAGAAACTTCACAGGGAGTGAAACTGAGATAAAAATCCCAACTTTTTATGTCAAACCTAAATTAATATATTTAGTTTTATAAACATTATTACTCATACACTTCTGGAATTAAAAGATAAACTGAAAATATAAAGTGAATTTGAATCATTTTTTTATTCTATTTTAAAAGTGTAACGTGCTCTTGTCATGTACTTGCTTTATCAAAAACAATCACACTAGCACTAAAAACAGTGTTAAAACTAAATAGTAATAATAAGCTTTAAGGTTTCATAAAAGTCATATTAAACAAAAGCATGTGGCTGTATCTGAAGTTCAAACTGATTTTTGCTTGTGCGTTATCTCTGTGCATGTGTTTTAAAGTGATTAAACCTTCAGTCACGGCTTATCTTCAGGGAAGGTATCAGTGACGCAAAAACTACAGACGATTAACTAAAAAGATAAAATAGCTGGGTTTGTATTTTTAGAAAAACATTCCTTTGTATGGAAATCCTAAAAGCAGATTTTTTAAAGTATGTATTTTTACCTAGCCTTATCTCATTTTTGTTTCCATGACTCCTCTCACTATAAAACTAAAAATGTTAAATCGATTTAAAATCAACAAAAACACTGGAAACGGACCGCTAAAACATACAATGAATTATAATGAAATGGGATTAATTTGATTAATGTTAGCATTTGTGTTTAATTTTAAAGCTTTACAACATGCTGTGTTAGAGTTGGTGTGTTTGTTTAAACGTTCTAACGTTCTCCGGATCAAACCGAACTCTTCTTTTATCTCCACCTCTGTCATGGCAACAGGGCTGCCTGGTGAGCGATGCAGCGCCATGGCAACCCAGAGCATCTGTAGTGAAACCAGTCCCAGGTCTGTTTAGCACAACGACCTCTAATAACCTCTAATAACAAAAAAACATCGGACAGAGACGGAAATAAAATCGGGATAAAATCAAAGCCTAACTTAATTAATTACCCTAAATTACGGAAATTAAAATTGAACTGCACAATAACAGATATTGAAAACTAAAACTACAAAATATTTACTTGGACTAAGTTTCTGAAATTAAATTAAAATTATAAAATAATAGACACTGAAAACTAAAATCAAAACTAAAAGTTAATTAATTAAACTACATTCCTGAAAGTAAACTAAAACTACAAAATAACCAATATTTAAAACTACAATTAAAATGAAAAATAAGTGTTTAATTATAGTAAGTTTCTGAAAATAAAATAAAATTACAAAATAACAGACATTGAAAACTAAAATTAAAGTAAGTTTCTTAAAATACAATTAAATTACAAAATTACATATACTAAAAATTAAACATAATTAATAAAACTAAGTTTCTGAAAATACATTAAAATCACCAAATAACAGACACTGAAAACTAAAATAAAAAATTAATTAATTAATACAACTAAAATTTTAATTAAAATTACTGAATAACTGAAATTACTGAAATTAAATTATAACTGAAATTAAATAAAACTACAAAATAAGAGATATTGAAAACTTAAATAAAGAAAAAGTTAATTAATTATGTACACAGTAATTTATCTGAAAATAAAAAAAATATAAAGATACAAAATTATAGATGTTTAAAATTAAAACAAAAATTAATTAGTGAATTACACTAAGTTTCTGAAATTAATACAAAACTACAAATTAACAGACATTGAAAACTAAAACTTTTTTAATTAATAAAATAATATTTAAAATAGAAATACTAAGACTTAAAGTTGAAATTAAACTACATGAACCTAAACTAAAAACAAGAATTAAAACAAAAATAAAACAATTTATATAAACACAAACTCAAAAGATTTAATACTATTAAGACTACCTGCATATCGATTTTCAACTGTCTACATGCAGCCATTCGCCAGAAATCACATACCGAACACAGCTGTCCGCCATGTTTGTTCACATAAACAATAAAACCGTTTTGCCTTTTAAAATATACTTAGGATGAAAAATAACTTTTGATTTTGTCATAGAAACAAAATCATTCATTTACCATCTAAACAACTCCATGATACTGTTAAACTGCAGCTAAAATGTCAGTAAAGTCCTTTTCTCGCTTGCTTATGACATAAACATCCATTAATTTCCAATGGAACCGAGGGCTCAGCATTCTTTAGCCGTGTAAAGTCCACATAAGTCAAGTCAAGTCAAGTAAGATCTATTTATACAGCGCTTCAAACAATGGAGCATTGTCTCAAAGCAACTTTACAAGTTTAGATTATCTCCTAATAACTACGTCCATTCCCAAATTCAGCAAGCCTAGGGCGACAGAGGCAAGGAAAAACTCCCTGAGTGTTATAGGAAGAAACCTTGGGAAGACCAAGACTCAAAAAAAAGGACCCAAACCTCCTTGGGCGGTTGTAGATGATAAATCTAAGAGCGAAACTAAGTCATGGAGTCAAAGTTCGAGAATAAAATGTGAAGTATGCACATCGGCATTATTAATTACCCGGGTATGGTGGGGGCTGGAGAGTGATGACGGAGGAAGCAGCTTGAGTGGAACTGCAGCGATGAACAATCATGTGTGGGGCTGGAAACTGGACACCGGAACACAGCTCGGAGAGAAAAACAGAAAACTGCCCAATTAGTTATTGATTAAGAGCAAAGTGTTATTAACAATCAGTGCCATTGTCAAATCACTGATGCCAAGTGTAGCATTGAGCCCCGGCAGCATTAGACTATAGCAGCATAGCTAGAAAGCTAGAAAGAGGAGAACTGGAAGGGAAAAACACAGCCAAAGGGATCACATGAGACATTGGCAACCCATGGGAGGCAGAAGACAAGCAACCCAACACCTCTGATCAACATAAGACTCTTTGACTATGAACCCCCAGCTCGTGTCAGCGGATGCACGAGTCAAGATCACGAGACGGACCAAAGCCCAGTTTCAGCCAGACCACCCACTCGACACTCCTCCCTGCTAACGGGACAAGGCAGGCAGGCCAGGACATGACTCCAGACTGCCGGCCCCAGTGACCCAAGCCATGCATCCCCGGTCTACATCTAGTCAAAAACGCCTGTGTAAAATAGGTATGTGTTTTAGCCTAGACTTAAAACTTTGGAGAGTGTCTGAATCTCGAAAGAAAGTGGGAAAGTTAATTTCCATAGTTGGGGGGCCATGTATGAGAAAAGCCTTTCCCCCTGCTGTGACTTTTTTTATTCTAGGAACTAAAGGAAGTCCTGCACCCCTGCGAACGAAGTAGACGAGTTGCGATTGTTAAAACTCTAAGAGGTCACTCAGATAATGTGGGGCCAGGCCATGTAGAGCTTTATAAGTTATAAAAAGTTATTTTGTAATCAATGCGGAATTTGACTGGTAACCAGTGTAGTGATTGATAGAACAGGAAAGGGGGGGGTGATATGATAAAATTTTCTAGTTCGAGTTTAGCACTCGGGCGGCTGCATTCTGAACTAACTGAAGTTTATTTATAGATTTACTGGAGCATCCAGTAAGTAAGGCGTTACAGTAATCCAACCTTGAGATTATAAACGCATGATGAACAACTTTTTCTGCAATCATTAAATGAGAGGATATTTCTAAGTTTAGTGATATTAACGTAATTGAAAGAAAGCAATTCGAGTGATGCTGCTAATGTGTGCATCAAAGGAGGATTGAGGTTCAAATGTGACCCCTAAGTTTTTTACAGATGGAGGGATGGGCAATAGTGGACAGCCACTTAGATTTAGGATAGATGTAGCCAAACCTGTCTCTCACAGCCTTGGGTCCCACTAATAGAACCTCAGTTTTTATCTGAGTTGTTAAGTAAGAGAAAATTAAAAAAACATCCAATCTTTTATTTCCTTTACACAGTCCTCGATTTTGCTGATTGTAAGGCTGTCATTAGTTTTGGCTGACATGTACAGCTGTGTATCATCTGCATAGCAAAGTGGAAACTAATGCCATGTTTACGAATAACTGAGCCTAGTGGCAGACATGTACAGAGAGAATAAAAGCGGGCGAAAGACCAGTACTGACCCCAGGAGGCACGCCATACTTCACTTTTGAGAGCTTAGACTTAGATTATTTATATGAACAAAATGGTACCGCGTCAGATAAGTAGGATTTAAACCAAAAAAGTGCCAATCCCTTAATACCTACAGTATTTTGTAGTTCTGTTTAGTAAACATCATGATCTATATAGTTTCAAATGCTGCACTTAAAATCTAACAGAAACAAGAAAAGAAACACATCCCTTATCTGAGGACATTTAACAAGTCATTTAGTAACCCTAAGTAATGCTGTTTCAATACTATGATGGGGCCATGAAGCCAGACTGGCAGATTGACATGGCATCAGTGATTTTAATAGACACTGTGTTCTTAATCAATAACTAATTACATTTTCTGTTTTCTCTCCGAGCTGTGTTCCGTGAGTTCCAGCCCCACACATGATGTTCATCCGCTGTAGCTCCACTCAAGCTGCTTCCTTCATCAGCTCCAGCCCCATCATACCCGGGCCACTTAATGCCGATGTGCAGACTTCACATTTTATTCGAACTTTGGCTCCATGACTTTAGTTTCGCTCTTAGATTCATCTACGCCGCCCAAGGAAGCTGGGTCCCTTTTTGAGTCTTGGTCTTTCCAAGGTTTCTTCCTATAACACTCAGGGAGTTTTTCCTTGCCACTGTTGCCCTAGGCTTGCCCAATTTGGGATTGGACGTAGTTATTAGGAGATAATCTAAACTTGTAAAGTTGCTTTGAGATAATGCTCCATTGTAAAAAGTGCTATATAAATAGATCTGACTTGACTTGACTTGACTTGACTGAAATGTTTCATAAATACCATTCCTTTGGAGGTAACTGCAGAGCTGCTGATAGACGGCTTTTTCTAAGATTTTGGACAGAAACGGTAGATTTGAAATTGGTCTATAATTAAATATCACACAAGGGTCAAGATTGGCCTTTTTAATCAGTGGTTTGATAACGGCAGAATTAAAGGATTTGGGCACATAACCAAAGGTAAGGGCTGTATTTAAAATAACTAACACTGGCTCTACAATACTAGGTATTAATTGTTTGAGAAAACGTGTAGGAATTGGATCTAATACAGTATTAGTAATTGAGGTAAAAGATTCTAATCTTGATTTACAGCTCATTAAACCGATTTCTTCACTAGTGCTGCATCTGGAAGGTGGTTGAATAGTTTGGTGATGTGATGAGCATTGAGTTTTATGCCTAATGTTTTCTATCTTATCATTAAAGAAAGTCATGAAATAATTACTGTTAAAATTACATAGAATGGGAGAATCACTTTCTGTGGTTTTTTTTGTTAATTTGGAGACTGTATTAAAGAGAAATCTTGGATTATTCTTATTTTTCTCTATGATTGAAGAGAAGTATGCAGCCTTAGCTTTGGTGGGGGCATGCTTATACTCTGCCAATGCCGTCCCTCCAAGCAATCTTAAACACCTCCTATTTACTATGTCTCCACTTGCGCTCTAGATGCCGTGTTTTTTGCTAAGGTACGGGTGTGGTCATTATACCATGTGCTAGCCTTTTTTCCCTAATGTGTTTGGCCCTAGCAGGAGCAATCGTGTCCAGGGTTGAGCGAAGCACACATTGTAATTGGTCATTTACATACTCAAGATGATTGATCTCCATAAGTGTATTAAATTTCAAGTCTGGTAGGTTTTTAATAAACGCAGCTGGAGTAGCAGATGTGATAGTGCGCTTGGAGTGATAACGAGGCAGAAGGATTTTATTTATTAGAGATAGCTCAAATACTAAAAGATAGTGATCTGAAATCGAATCACTTTGCGGGAAAACATCAAGGTTATCTATATTGATACCAAATGTTAATATTAGATCTAAAGTATGATTACCGGGTTGGTCCCATCACATTCTGAGTGATTCCCATGGATTCTAAGATGGACTCAAAAGCAATTTTAAGTGGATCCTGCTCATTGTCAAAGTGAATATTGAAATCACCTACAATTAAAGCCTCATCTGTTGACAGTAGTAAGCAGGAAAGAAAGTTAGCAAATTCCTGAAGAAATTCTGAATAGGGACCAGGAGGACGGTAAATAGTGATAAGCTGAAAAGAGTGTGGTTTTGACTTCCATAACGTTAGATCAGTCACATTAAGAATCAGTATTTCAAAAGAATTAGCCTTGTAATGTGATTTAGTTGTAACACCTAGCTCTTTGTCAAAGATTTTGGCTATGCTTCCCCCCCGACCATTAGGACGAGGGCGATTAGCATGACTGTATCCAGGAGGTGAGGCTTCATTTAAGGCTAAATATTCATCAGGTCTAATCCAAGTTTCAGTGAGACAGAAAGCGTGTAAGCGTTTATCAGTGATCATTTCATTTACAATCACTGCTTTGTTTGTAAGTGATCTAATGTTAAGTAATCCTAGCTTTAGTCTAAGGTTGTTATTTCTTTGGGAGCTATTTGTGTTTATACTAATGAGGTTATTAAAACAGACTTTTTGAGAGCATTTACATTTAGGACAGATGCGGGTAACAGACACAGTTTCAATAATATGGGTTCTGGGTGACGGTGCATGGCTACCAGCAGACAGTTGGTTAAGCCGGTCTGTAAGATTTTACCTAATGGAGGGCTCTCATAAATCCAGTGGCTTTCACTGGTGCACAACCCTGATATTCTCATTGGTCAGCAGTTTTACTCAGCCTGTGAGAAAAAGAGAGGCTGTGATGTCTCTAGGAAGAACAGCAGCAGAGGGTCTTGCCCTCCGTCCGACCCAGAGCTTTAGAGTGACGTCAAGTCAAGTCAAGACAAGTCAGATTTATTTATCTAGCGCTTCTTACAATGGAGCATTGTCTCAAAGCAACTTTTACAAGTTTAGATCATCTCCTAAAAACTATGTCCAAACCCAAATTGAGCAAGCCTAGGGCGACAGTGGCAAGGAAAAACTCCCTGAGGTGAAACCTTGGGAGGACCAAGACTCAAAAGGGACCCAACCTCCTTGGGCGGCGTAGATGTTAAATCTAAGAGCAAAAACTACAATCATGGAGTCAAAGTTTCGAATAAAATGTGAAGTTGCACATCGGCATTAGTGGCCCGGGTATGATGGGGGCTGGAGCTGATGACGGAAGCAGCTTGAGTGGAGCTGCAGCGGATGAACATCATGTGTGGGGCTGGAAACTGGCACCGGAACACAGCTCAGAGAGAAAATGTAATTAGTTATTGATTAAGAGCACAGTGTCCTATTAACAATCACTGATGCCATGTCAATCACTGATGCCATGTGTAGCATGAGACCCCTGCGAACGAAGTAGACGAGTTGGATTGTAAAACTCTATGAGTTCACTCAGATAATGTGGGGCCAGGCCATGTAGAGCTTTATAAGTTATAAGAAGTATTTTGTAATCAATGCGGAATTTGACTGGTAACCAGTGTAGTGATGATAGATTATAGATTTACTAGAGCATCCAGCAAGTAAGGCGTTACGTGCCTGGCTGCGCTCACTGAGAGGAGGGGTTTAAAGGGCCAGCACACAAACAACATCAGTCAGAACCTTTTGATCTTCATGAGTCAGGTTTCCATGGTTCAGTAGAGGAGATCTGCACTTTGCAGCAGAACCATGGTTCTGGGTTTGGTGAACATCGTGCACCTGACAAACATTGGAATCATGATGTAGAGCTTCATGGTTCTGCTTTTGTAGTTCCAGAAACTTTCTATCGCAGAGTGAGATCGTGGAGTTGGCCTAGACCATGTAGAAGAACTTCAACAAACCACTGCTTGACCAGATGTCTTGGAGATCTCCATCATGGTGTGAAATTTCATGGAGGAGGAGCAATGGGATGAAGGTCTGATTCCAATTTTCACCTTCTGTGGAGGAAACGTTCTGTGGAGTTGGTGGACAGCAGGAGAACTTTGGGACTATTGCGTCAGGTTTGGTGGAGTAGGACTAATGCAACCTAGATCTGCTTTTAGTCCTAGAACCAGAACCAGAACTGTTTGATCTTAATAGATTCCATATTGAACCAACATCAAAGCTCAAGGATCGACACCCTGCAGAAGTGGAACCTTCTAATGGTTTGAGGTTTGGAGGATCTGAAACCAGTGCAGGAAACAGAACACACCCAACATCTCCAACATGGACCATTCTTGAAGAACCAGAAGGTCCAGATCCTTTTATGGTTAGCAGGCGAAGCTTGTGTATGAGGTGGTCGTGGCCTATGTAAGACATCGAGCTGATGAGCGTTTGTTTTGATGTCCTGAATCACAGCGGCCGCAAATCGACATTGATCCGGCCAATTACAGCCAATTAAAGCTCTAATCCCCCCAGTGATGGAGCTGGACGATCAATACACACACACACACACACACACACACACACACACACTTGGATCAATAAATGCTGCTCGATCAGAAGAACGGCTGCAGCAAATTATTCCTCTGTTTCTCTGCCGTGAACATCAAGCATCACCCGAATCAGATCAGCACTCCTCTGTGTGTGTGTGTGTGTGTGTGTGTGTGTGTGTGTGTGTGTGTGCGCAAGTGGGTGTGTGTATGGATGGGGAATGGGGGGACACACTGCCCGCCGCTCTCTTCAGGCAGCCCTAAGTACAGCCTCTACACTTTTTAATTCTTGTTTTTCAGATTTGAAATAGAATTAATTACTTAATTAATAAAACAAAGTTTCTGAAATTAAAATAAAACTACACACTGAAAACTAAATCTAAACATTAATTAATTACTTTAACAACATTTCTGTAATTAATAAAATTACATAATAACAGATATTGAAAACTACAATTCAAACTAAAAGTTAATTCATTAATAAAACTAACTTTCTGAAATTTAAATAAAATTACCACATAACAGTCACTGAAAATTAAAACCAAAAATTAATTAATTACTTAAACTAAGTTTCTGAACATATTATAACATTGCAAAAAAATAGACATTGAAAACTATAAGTAAAAGTTAATTAATAAATAAACTAAATAAATAAAGTTTCTGGAGCTAAAATAATATGACAATATAACAGACAAAACTAAAATTAAACCAAAACGGAAGTAATTAATTAAACTAAGTTTATGAACATATTATATAATTGCTAAATAATAGACATTGAAAACAGCAATTAAATCTAAACAACATTTCTGAAATTAAAATAAAATTACAAAAGAACAGATACTGAAAAATATCTGTACCAAATATTAAAAAGTTAAATCACACTTCATTCTGAACTCATCTGTTTATTCTCTATATCTCTCCATCGTGATGAACGACTAAAGGAATTTAGACTCCTCTCAGCTATACCCCAGTGAACCGGCAAGGTTGCTTCATGACCATGTCTACTGGGGTGCCAATATCTTTCTCAGTTCAACACACACACACACACACACACACACACACACACACACACACACACACACACACACACACACACACACACACACACACACACACACACACACACACACACACACACACACACACACACATACACACACACTCATACACACACACACACACACAAACACACAAGCTCATACTCTCTCTCACACACACACACACACACACACACACAAACAAACAAACAAACAAACAAACACACACACTATGGACCCATGAACTGTCCTAATGAAACCCTGAGGGTCTTCTGCAGAGCTTCTGTCCGAGACATTAACACACACACACACACACACACACACACACACACACACACACACACACACACACACACACACACACACCATCAGTAGATGTATGGCTGAGATGCTGCAGTAACCAGGTTTATGTAACCAGGTTTAGTATGATTGTATTATTATATATTATTATTTATAGTATAAACACAGATAGCTCCCATAGAAATAACAACCTTAGACTAAAGCTAGGATTACTTAACATTAGATCACTTACCAACAAAGCAGTGATTATAAATGAATGATCACTGATAAACGCTTACACGCTCTCTGTCTCACTGAAACTTGGATTAGACCTGATGAATATTTAGCCTTAAATGAAGCATCACCTCCTGGATACAGTCATGCTAATCACCCTTGTCCTAATGGTCTGATCAATCATTATGGAAGTCAAAACCACACTCTTTCCAGATTATCAGTATCAGTACTGCCCTCCTGGTTCCTATTCATAATTTCTTGGAATTGGCTAACTTTCTTTCCAACTTAGTACTGTCAACAGATAAGGCTTTAATTGTAGGTGATTTGAATGTTCACTTTGACAATGAGCAGGATCCACTTACATGTGTGTTTCGCTCAACCCTGGATATAGTTGCTCCTGCTAGGGTCAAACACATTAGGTAAAAAGGCTAGCACCATGGTATAATGACCACACCCATACCTTAAAGGAATCAGCATGGAGTTTACAATGTAGGTGATGACATAGTAAATTGGAGGTTCTTATGATTTCTGGGATGGACAGCATGGGAGATTATATGCATGCCCTCACTAAAGACAAACTGCATACTTTTCCTCCAGCATAGAGAAAAATTTAATTTACTTAATTTTAACAGTAATGATTTCATGACTTTCTTTAATGATAAGATAGAAAACATTAGGCATAAAACTCGATGCTCATCACATCACCAAACTATTCAGCAACCTTCCAGATGCAGCATTAGTGAAGACATCTGTTTAATGAGCTGTAAATCAAGATTAGAATTTTTTACCCCAATTACTAATACTGAACTATCCGCACTGATCAGCTCGTCTAAGTCATCAACGTGTTTATTAGATCCAATTCCTACATATTCACTGGAAGAATTAATACCTAGTATAATAGAGCCACTGTTAGTTATTTTAAATTTATCCTTTACATTTGGTTATGTGCCCAAATCCTTTAAGTCTGCTGTTATCAAACCCCTGATTAAAAAAGCCTCTCCTGACCCTTGTGTAATATCTAATTATTGATCGACTGGTACCAGTTTGTTTATATAAATAATCTAAGGTCTAAGCTCTCAAAAGTGAAGTATGGCGTGCCTCAGGGGTCAGTGCTTGGCCCGCTTTTATTCTCTCTGTACATGCTGCCACTAGGCTCAGTTATTCGTAAAAATGGCATTAGTTTCCACTGTTATGCAGATGATACACAGCTGTACATATCGGCCAAACCTAATAACAGGCTTACAATCAACAAAATTGAGGATTGTTTAAAGGAAATAAAAGGTTAGATGTTATTAAATTTTCTCTTACTTAACTCGGATAAAACTGAGGTTCTATTAGTGGGACCCAAGGCTGTGAGAAACAGGTTGGCTACATCTATCCTAAATCTAGATGGCTGTCCAGTATTGCCCAGTCCATCTGTAAAAAACTTAGGAGTCACATTTGATTCAGATCTCTCCTTTGATGCGCACATTAGCAGCACTCGAATTGCTTTCTTTCAATTAGAAATAAAAACTTAGAAATATCCTCTCTTTTAATGATGCAGAGAAACTGGTTCATGTGTTTATAACCTCAAGGTTGGATTACTGTAACGCCTTACTTACTGGATGCTCTAGTAAATCTATAAATAAACTTCAATTAGTTCAGAATGCAGCCGCCCGAGTGCTAACTCAAACTAGAAAATTTGGTCATATCAGTCCTTTTCTATCATCACTTGTCACGCCCACGACCAGTTCGGCCCCCCACGCTCGCATACTCCAGCGTTCCACGTCCCCGGCCTACTGATTAAGCCACCTGTGCCTCGTTACCAGTCACGTCATATACAGCCCGCAATCTTCACACGGTTCCCTACCTGGTCTAGCTCCTGGTACGTTATCCACCTCTACAAACCTGATACTTATAATAAAACAGCTTTACCTTGAATCCTCAGCCTGCGTGTGTCTCCTACATTCCACCCGCTCGCGTTACAGTTGACGTAGCCACACATGGAGACAGTGGCTGGTGGATCTAACCTCGGCTCCGAAACGAGCCTAGGACTCATTGATCTCCGTGCTCATCTGCAAGAGGTCACCCACGCCGTCACTGTCCTCACCGACAATCAACGCTCGCTTAGCTCTCTGGTTCCCACGGTCCGCGAGTTGACCCAGCGGGTGTCTCAGCTAACGCCGCCCCCAGCTCCCGCGGTGCAGCCTGCAGCGGTTCCGCTTCCTTCCAGCCCTCCTCGTGCCTCACCTTCGCCCTACAAAGTCGCCCCACCGGATAAGTACGATGGTGATCTGGACCGATGCGAGGGCTTCTTGCTACAATGCGAACTGTACTTTACTCACTCACCGCCTGACTCTGATGTGGCCCGTATAGCCCTGGTAATCTCCCTTCTGTCTCACCACGCCCTGGATTGGGCCACCGCTGTCTGGTCCCAGCAAGGGACTGAGGTGAGGGACTATGACCGCTTTCGGGCGTCACTTCGCTCTATTTTCCAGCATCCCCGTGAGGGCTGCTCAGCAGGTGAACTGCTGCTGCATCTACGCCAGGGTCGTTGCTCGGATGCTGAATATGCTCTTCAATTCCGCATGCTAGCGGCACAGAGTGGATGGAACTCGCCAGCACTCTTCTCCGCATTTCATCAGGGCTTACGTTCCAGCCTTCGGAGGGAATTGGTGGGTCGCGACCTCGACCTCGCTCTGGAAGACCTCATCACCCTTGCCATCCGCTTAGATCAACTCCTAGAGACCAGGCTTTCAGCAGCTCCATGCCCTCCTCCTCTCCATGCCATCCGGGAGTCCTCGCCACCCGTGGAGGATATGGAGGTCACGGACGCATGCCTTTCCTCAACGGAGCGCCGCCGCCGCTTCGACCTGGGGCTCTGCTGTTACTGTGGCTCCAACTGTCATCACCGCCCCAGCTGTGACCTCTCCCCCCCTCACGGGTCCTCTGCTGAGCATGCCAGACCCACAGCAAGCACACCCCGGGTGAGTCTGACCATGATTGTTCCCTCCTTTACGTTACCTGTCCGTTTGCATGTTGCTGATGCTGAGATCTCCCTCACAGCCTTGATTGACTCCGGAGCCCAGGGGAATTTCATCGCCGATCATCTCGTCACCAAATTGAGGATCCCCTGCACTCCTCTCCCCGTGGGCAGGCGTATCACCACGGCGAATGGCCAGCTGTTGGGCTCCGGTATTCTCACCTGCATCACTGTCCCACTGCGCCTCCTCACCAGCGCCACCCACGAGGAATCCATCAAACTGTTCCCTGTGGCCTCTCTGGCTCACCAAATCATCCTCGGCCTTCCTTGGCTTCGTCTTCACGACCCCCTCATCTCGTGGTCCACCTGTGAAATCCTCCGCTGGTCACCTGAATGTCAGCTTCACTGCCTACGCCGTACGACCGTCCAAGTCAGCTCACTCCCGGTTTCTGACCCTCCGCCTCTTCCCCACAACGTGCCTCGTGAGTATCTGGATTTGGCACCTGTTTTTGGCGAAGGCACCCTGGCGCGTCTCCCCCCTCACCGACCGTATGACTGTGCCATAGAGCTCCTGCCCAACGCGCCTCTGCCGAAAGCCCGCCTGTACCCTCTCTCGCCTACCGAAGAAAAAGCCATGCAGGACTACATCGCGGAGTATCTGGACCTGGGCTTCATCCGTCTGTCCACTTCGCCAGTTTCAGCGAGGTTTTTCTTCATCCCCAAAAGGACGCGGGGCTGCGTCCCACCATTGACTACCGCCAGCTCAACCTCATAACTCGCAAATACGCTTATCCGCTCCCTCTGGTGCCAGCGGTGCTCAAGCTGCTTCGCAAGGCTCAGTGGTTCACAAAGCTGGACCTCCGGAATGCGTACAACCTGGTCTGCGTGAGAGAGGGGGACGAATGGAAGACGGCGTTCAGCACCAGCTCAGGCCACTATGAATATCTGGTTATGCCGTTCGGGCTGGCCAACGCATCCTCGGTCTTCCAGGCCTTTGTGAATTACGTGCTTCGGGACATGCTGGGACGGTTTGTACTAGTGTACCTGGATGACATCTTGGTTTTTTCATCAGACTTCGCCACTCACACCTCCCATGTGCGCCTGGTCCTGGAGCGGCTTCACTCTCACCACCTCAGGGCTAAAGCAGAGAAGTGCGAGTTCCACACACAGTCTGTCCGTTACCTGAGTTACGTTATCTCCCCCTCCGGCGTGGCTATGGACGACTCAAAAGTCTCAGCAGTTCTTTCATGGCCCTCACCCAAATCAATCAAAGACCTCCAGCGCTTCCTGGGCTTTGCGAACTTTTACAGGCGCTTTATTCAGGACTTCAGCCGGCTAGCGGCCCCCCTCACATCACTCCTGCGGGGTAACCCCGGTGCAGGCATTCACCACCCTCAAAACCGCCTTCACCCAAGCTCCAGTGCTGGGCCACCCTGATCCGGACCGCCCGTTCATTCTGGAGGTTGACGCGTCCTCAGCAGGCGTCGGGGCTGTCCTGTCACAATGCCTTGGTAACCCTCCGAAGCTCCATCCCATCGCGTTTTATTCGCACAAGCTCTCTCCTGCCGAACGCAATTATGACGTTGGGGACCGCGAACTGCTGGCTATCAAGCTGGCTTTAGAAGAATGGAGGCACTGGCTTGAGGGCTTCAAGCATCCTTTTTCTGTCCTAACCGACCACAAGAACCTGGAATACCTGCAATCTGCCAAACGCCTGAATGCCCGCCAAGCCCGCTGGTCTCTTTTCTTCACGCGCTTTTCCTTCGCCATCACCTATCGGCCTGGATCCAAGAATGCCAAAGCCGATGCGCTTTCTCGTAGCCTCGACCCCGCCTTGGCCATTTCAGAGGCCCCCGAACCCATTCTCCCAGCCTCATGCATTCTCGGAGTGGTCCAATGGGACTTTGAATGTGATCTGGATGTCAGCCTCTCCCGATCGCACATTCCAGCAGAGTGTCCGAGTGGCAAGAAGTTCGTTCCACCCGATCTTCGTGACCGTCTCATCGCCTGGGCCCATGTCTCTCTGTGCTCCGGCCATCCCGGTGAAACACGAACCCACCAACTCCTTGCTGCGCGATACTGGTGGAGCAACATGCGCAAAGACATCCACCGTTTTGTGGCCTCCTGCACTGTCTGCGCGCAAAGCAAGACCCCGTGCACCCTTCCATCAGGTCAGCTTCATCCTCTGATACTTATAATAAAACAGCTTTACCTTGAATCCTCAGCCTGCGTGTGTCTCCTACATTCCACCCGCTCGCGTTACATCACTACACTGGTTACTAGTTAAATTCCGCATTGATTACAAAATACTTCTTATAACTTATAAAGCTCTACATGGCCTGGCCCCACATTATCTGAGTGAACTCTTAGAGTCTTACAATCCAGCTCGTCTACTTCGTTCGCAGGGTGCAGGACTTATTTTAGTTCCTAGAATTAAAAAAATCACAGTAGGGGGGAAAGGCTTTCTCATACATGACCCCCAAACACTCTCCAAAATTTTAAGTCTAGGCTAAAGACATGCTTATTTACGCAGGCTTTTGACTAGATTTAGACCGGGATGCAAGGCTCAGGGGTCACTGGTGCCGGAGTCTGGACTCATGTCTGGCCTGCCTGCCTTGTCTGTTAGCCAGGAGTGTCGGGTGGGCGGTCTGGCTGAACTGGGCTTCAGTCCTCTTGATCTTGACTTGTGCATCCTTGACTTAGACTAAGGGCAGAGCTGGGGGTTCATAGTCAAAGAGCCTTATGGTGTTATGGAGCCTTATGGACTACATATAGCCGATATGCATATTTTTTACATTTGATCTATCACTATAAGACTTATTTCTTTAAATAAATTCGTTTCACTCTCACATTTTATCATCTACACCACCCAAGGAGGTTGTGTCCCTTTTTGAGTCTTGGTCCTCCCAAGGTTTCTTCCTCATAACACTTAGGGAGTTTTTCCTTGCCACTGTCAACTTAGGCTTGCTCAGTATGGGATTGGCTGTAGATATTAAGAGATAATCTAAAATTGTAAAGTTGCTTTGAGAAAATGTTCCATTGTAAAAATTGCTAATAAATAAAAAATATATATAAATTTCCCCAAACCCCCAAATGTGAGAAAGCAGTCAATAGGTACAAGAGCTCACTAGGGCTATATTTATTTATGTAGCACTTTTTACAATGGAGCATTTTTTGAAAGCAACTTTACAGTTTTACATTATCTTCTATATCCAGGGCAGTCACAAATTGAGCAAGCCTAGGGCAACAGTGGCAAGGAAAAACTCCCTAAGCGTTATGAGGTAGAAACCTTGGGAGGACCAAGACTCAAAAATGGCCCCAATCTACTTGGGTGTCATTATAAATGTAAGAATGCAGCTCAAAAATGTTTTAATACATTATGAACCAGCTTAATAGTCCAACAATCCACTAGTGACTTAAGTACAGGGCCAAATTTCCTCAAAACCCACTGGCAATATAAAGACATAACCCGGAACCCTATTCCCACAAAAAACAACCAAAAATGTAAGGAACCAGTCCAGCTTCCCCAAAACTCTAATGCACACACGAGGAAGCAGTTGAATGTACTAAGACTGCACTGAGAACTTAACCCACTGGGAATCTGAAGCTAAAGACATAACCTGAACCCAAGGCCCAAAAACCCAGTGGGAAGCTAAACCTTAACCTAGTGCACCAAAACCCACTGTGAATGTAAAGACATAACCTGAATCAATGCCCCAAAACCCACTGGGAATCTAAAGAGTTAACCTGAACCCAATGCTTCAGAAATCCCAGCAGAAGGGAGAGGAACCAGACACATATCCCAAAATGAACAATGACACGTGACAAACCAGTCAAATAGACCAAAAAGAAGGATCAAGTATGAAAATAATTAATCAGTCAATGACATCAACCACCAGAGAGGGAGAGAGGGAGAGAGAGAGAGAGAGAGAGAGAGAGAGAGAGAGAGAGAGAGAGAGTTCTAATAATCAGGCAGAACTTTTATTATGAAATAACCCAGAGCTCATAATGTCTCGTACCCTTGCTCAAAAGCACCATCCTCCACTCAGTGCTGCTAAATAAGAATCCCTCTGAACTTCTTACATTGATCAGTTCAGTCTTTGATACAAAGTGACCCACAGAGTCCGGTTAGTGACCCATCCCACAGCTTAGCTTTGATCTCATTTTAGCTTCAGTTTTTAATTTATTAGGTTATGTTTCCTTATTAAAAATACTTTATAGATTCAATAAGCAGAGATGATTTAAACACAGATGAGATTTATAAACGCTGATTCAGACAGGAGCAGGAGAGCTAAAAAAGAGGGAGTTACAGGCATTTATAGATGGGTACAGATTGGGTATAGATTGGGTAGATGTGCGTACAGACAGGTAGAGGTAGGCACAGATGGGTACAGATTGGGTAGAGATTTGGTAGCAGTGATTTCAGATGGCTACAGATTGGGTAGAGGTGGTTTCAGATGGGTACAAATTGGGTAGCAGTGGTTTCAGATTAGTACAGATTGGGTAGCAATGGTTTCAGATGGGTTTAGACAGGTTAAAATGACTCCATTCAGATTTAGATGGGTATGGAGACCGGTTCAGGTGGTTCTTGACGCCCTCTTGATGTACCCAAATTTGTTCAGATTGCACTAGATGGGTTCATACCAGTATCTCATGATATCAGTCAAGTTCCGACAAGTGGGCATAAGGGCAAACAGGCAGGTATATAAGAGCTCAATCAGCTTCAGACAGGTCCAAGTAGATATACAGATGGGCACAGACAAGCTCAGATAGCATCAAATAGGTAGAGATGGGTACAGACGTGTATAGAAAGGTACATTGTGGTACATTGGTTCTAGACAGGCACATTGATGAGTTAGAAGGGTGTAGGAGGGTTCAAGTTGGTATAGTTGGTTCATCCTGGTGGGTATAGTAGGGTTCAGGCAGCTCCAGATGGGTACAGATGGGCACAGGTTGGTTCAGAGGAGTTCAGACAGGTTCATGTGATACAGTTGGATCGACAGGGAGAAGAGGGCGGAACTCAGGATCAGTGATTGGGTGATTGGATGGAGGGGCGTGGCTTTGGATGTAAATGGGCGACGCCCTTTTCGAGGTCCATTACACAGTGGTGTGTTACAGCAGGTGATACACACCGAATTTAACTTCCCCGTACAGAACTGCTGATACCCTGATGATGCAATCAGACACGCCCCCGACGAAGCACATGACTTCCTGTAGTGTATTCCTGCACACGCACACACACACACACACACACACACACACACACACACACACACACACAGAATTAATAAAACTGGATAATTCATGAATTCATTAATTTTATCTAGAGCTGCACCTAAGGTTACCAGGGCAACCAGTTTAAAATCAAACATTTTTATTGCAGGTTTAGTGATTTTAGTATTTGTACTAATTTAATTTAAGTATTTCATATTTGCACTTTGTTATTGTACTAAAGTAAATTAGGAAATAAATAGAAGAATCCTGATGTACAGTGGAGCTTAAATAAATCAAATCTAAATGAATTATTTAATTAATTGTAGAAATATTTAAAGTATTTTAGAGTATTAAAATAAATGTATATTTTGTACTAAGTTCACAGTTTATGATTTTTATTAAGTAAATACTGTGCATTGCTGAAAAAAGCAAGGTCATTGGGATTATTTAAAATCTATACTTATTAGTTTTCAATAAATTAAATCAAGTCTCAATGTGTTTTACAATATGCATATAAAAATCTTTATTTAAAAAATTTAGCTTTTATAATTTTAATAATTTTATAAATTAAATAAATGAAAAAACATCATGGCATAAAGTATTTAGTCAGTCACTGATTGTGCAAGTTGTACTTAGAAAGATGAGAGAGGTCTGTAATTTTCATCATAGGTACACTTCAACTATGAGAGACAAAATGAGAAAAAAATCCTGGAAATCACATTGTAGGATTTTTAAAGAATTTAACTGTAAATCTTGGTGGAATCTCCTCTAGAGCAGTGATGTTTTGGGGCAACACGAACTTTCAACTCCCTCCACAAATGTTCTATGGGGCTGAGGTCTGGAGACTGGCTAGGTCACTGCAGGAGCTTGAAATGCTTTTTACGGAGCCACTCCTTCGTTGCCCGAGCGGTGTGTTTGGGATCATTGTCATGCTGGAAGCCCCAGCCACGTTCCATCTTCAATGCTCTCACTGATGGAAGGAGGTTTTGGCTTAAATCTCACGATACATGGCCCCGTTCATTCTTCCCTTAACACGGATCAGTCGTCCTGTCCCCTCTGCAGAAAAAGAGCCCCAAAGCATGATGTTTCCACCCCCATGCTTCACAGTAGGTATGGTGTTCTTGGGATGCAACTCAGCATTCTTCTTCCTCCAGTTGAGTTTTTACCAAAAAGTTCTATTTTGGTTTCATCTGACCACATGATATTCTCCCAATCCTCTTCTGGGATCATCCATATGCTCTCTGGCAAACTTCAGATGGGCCTGGACATGTACTAGCTTAAGCAGGGGGACACACCTGGCACTGCAGGATCTGAGTCCCTCTCGGCGTAGTGTGTTACTGATGGTGGCCTTTGTTACTTTGGTCCCAGCTCTCTGCAGGTCATTCATCAGGTCCCTCGTGTAGTTCTGGGATTTTTGCTCACCGTTCTCATGATCATTTTGACCCCATCTCATGAGATCTACCGTGGAGCCCCAGATCGAGGGGGATTATCAATGGTCTTGTATGTCTTCCATTTTTTTATAATTGCTCCCACAGTTTATTCACACCAACCTGCTTGCCTATTGTAGATTCACTTTTCCCAGCCTGGTGCAGGTCTACAGTTTTCTTCCTGGTGTCCTTCGACAGCTCTTTGGTCTTGGCCATGGTTGAGTTTGGAGTCTTTTTATACAGATAATGAGGTCAAAACAGGTGCCATTAATACAGGTAACGAGTGGAGGACAAGGAAGAGGCTTCTTAAAGAAGAGTTACAGGGTCTGTGAGTCTTGTTTGTGAGTGGACCCCAAATACTTATTTTCCACCAAGATTTGCAATTAAATTGTTTTAAAAATCCTACAATGTGAATTTCCTGCATTTATTTTGGCGCGGAGAATTGCGAGGATCTGGCAACCCAGACTGATCTGCGGTTGAATACAGGAGTAGCTTCGTAGCTGCTAGCAGCTTTTACCTTTGATATATTTTAATTCCAGATCGCATCTGTATCATATATAATCGTATATATAGTAGGTTTTTACAACATCTTAATCATTTTACTCTCGTACCGGCGGATTATATATATTTTTTTTTTTTTTTTTTTTTTTTTTGCCGCTAATCGTTATTTAGTAACTTTACAGGTATACCGGCTTGTGTTTGCAGTAGTTAGCCATTAGCTAATAACCAGAGTTGCGTCTTCTTCCCAGTAGTGTGTGTTTTTATAACTTTTTTACAGTCTTTTACCACTTTCTTTCTGAAACTTAGTTTTTTAGTGACGTTTTGTGTTGACTTAACTTGTATTAACGCTTTAATCGAGCATTGCATTGACCATCGGCTGCAGCTGAACCAGATCTTCACTCGGCACCCCACAACACCACCCGAAGCTAAGTACCTTTAATTAATTGTACTAACATGGCTTCTGCTGTGCTTGTTCCCTGTGCCGAGTGTGGCATGTTTAGCTATTCTTCCTTCGTCATTAGTGTAAATTTTACTTGTGATAGGTGTAGGCTTATAGCCAGTCTGACGGAGAAGATTGTAGTTTTAGAGGCGCGCATCCAAAAAACTATCTGGATTCCACAGGTGAAGTTAGAGCCCCCGGCAGAGTCCTCGCAGCAGGGCAAGTGGGTGCCGGATCGGCGACGTAGTCGTAAGGCTAGTCCACGAGAACACCACTCTTTACCTGTTCACGTAACCAGCAGGTTTGCCCTCCTCAGTGAAACACCCACTGAGCAGCCTGTTGAAAGAGCTCTGGTCATAGGTGACTCTATTTTATGACACGTGAAACTTGCTACCCCTTTAGGGACACCAGCAGCTAGAGTTCTCTATCCCCGGAGCCAGAGTGCCGGACATTGTAACGAGTCTTAGTGAACTCGAGAGCCGCAGAATCTCTAGGATAGTTGTTCATGTAGGGGTTAATGATATACGCCTTCGTCAGTCAGAGGTTACTAAGGCTAAGGTGGTTAGCGTGGCGAAGGCGATGTCCGATGCTGTAGTGTGCTCTGGCCCCATCCCAATGCAGCGAGGTGACCAAGCCTACAGCAAGTTATGGTCGCTGATCTGCTGGCTGTCCAAGTGGTGCTCTGAAAACAATGTGGGCTATATAGACAACTGGACAGCCTTTGAGGGTAAGCCTGGCCTTTTAGGATGGGACGGTGTCCATCCCACTCGGGAGGGTGCTGCTCTCATCTCCTGCAACATTGCCCATAGTCTTATGGCCCGATTGGTTAGGGGCTGACATCCAGAGCAGGGGTCAGGCAGCAGACAAACCGGCTTAACCAACTGTCTGCTGGTAGCCATATACCGTCACCCAGAACCCACATTATTGAAACTGTGTCTGTTACCCGCATCTGCCCTAAACGTAAACGCTCTCAAAAGGTCTGTTTTAATAACCTCATTAGTATAAAGAGATAGCTTCCCAGATAGCACAAATAGCTCCCAAAGAAATAACAACATTAGACTAAAGCTAGGATTACTTAACGTTAGATCACTTACAAACAAAGCAGTGATTTTAAATGAAATAATCACTGATAAACGTTTACATGCTCTCTGTCTCACTGAGACTTGGATTAGACCTGATGAATATTTAGCCTTAAATGAAGCCTCACCTCCTGGATGCAGTCATGCTAATCGCCCTCGTCCTAATGGTCGGGGGAGGCATAGCCACAATTTTTGACAAAGAGCTAGGTGTTACAACTAAATCCCATTACAGGGCTAATGAAATACTGATTCTTAATGTGACTGATCCATCATTATGGAAGTCAAAACCACATTTTTTTTCAGCTTATCACTATTTACCGTCCTCCTGGTCCCTATTCAGAATCTTTTTAGGAATTTGCTAAATTTCTTTCTTGCTTAATACTGTCAACAGATAAGGCTTTAATTGTAAGTGAGTTCAATATTCACTTTGACAATGAACAGGATCCACTTAGAATTGCTTTCGAATCCATCTTAGAATCCATGGGTATCACTCAGAATGTGATGGGACCAACCCACCGCTGTAATCATACTTTAGATCTAATATTAACATTTGGTATCAATATAGATAACCTTGATGTTTTCCTGCAAAGTGATTCGATTTCAGATCACTATCTTTTAGTATTTGAGCTATCTGTAATAAATAAAATCCTTCTGCCTCGTTATCACACCAAGCGCACTATCACATCTGCTACTCCAGCTGCGTTTATTAAAAACCTACCAGACTTGAAATTTAATACACCTAAGGAGAGAAATCACCTTGAGTGTGCAAATGACCAATTAGAATGTGTGCTTCGCTCAACCCTGGACACGATTGCTCCTGCTAGGGTGAAACGCATTAGGGAAAAAAGGCTAGCACCATAGTATAATGACCACACCCGTACCTTAAAGCAAATAACACGGCATCTAGAGCGCAAGTGGAGACATAGTAAATTGGAGGTTGCTTGGAGGGACAGCATGGTAGAGTATAAGCATGCCCTTATTAAAGCTAAGGCTGCATACTTCTCCTCAATCATAGAGAAAAATAAGAATAATCGAAGATTTCTCTTTAATACAGTCTCCAAATTAACAAAAAACCCCACAGACTCTCCCATGCTGTGTAATTTTAACAGTAATGATTTCATGACTTTCTTTAATGATAAGATATTAGACATAAAACTCAATGCTCATCACATCACCAAACTATTCAGCCACCTTCCAGATGCAGAACTAGTGAAGACATCTGTTTAATGAGCTGTAAATCAAGATTAGAATCTTTTACCCCAATTACTAATACTGAACTATCTGCACTGATCAGCTCATCTAAGTCATCAACATGTTTATTAGATCCAATTCCTACACGTTTACTCAAACAAGTAATACCTAGTGTTATAGAGCCAGTGTTAGTTATTTTAAATTCATCCTTTACCTTTGGTTATGTGCCCAAATCCTTTAAGTCTGCCGTTATCAAACCACTGATTAAAAAAGCCAATCTTGACCCTTGTGTGATATCTAATTATAGACCAATTTCAAATCTACAGTTTCTGTCCAAAATCTTAGAAAAAGCCGTCTATCAGCAGCTCTGCAGTTACCTTCAAAGGAATGATATTTATGAAACATTTCAGTCTGGCTTCAGGCCCCATCATAGTACTGAAACAGCATTAATTAGGGTACTAAATGACTTGTTAATATCCTCAGATAAGGGATGTGTTTCTTTTCTTGACGACGTTTTACTAAACAGACTAGAAAATACTGTAAGTGGGATTAGCACTCTCTTGGTTTAAATCCTACTTAACCGACCAGTTTGTTCATATAAATAATCTAAGGTCTACGCTCTCAGAAGGGAAGTATGGCGTGCCTCAGGGGTCAGTGCTTGGCCTGCTTTTATTCTCTCTGTACATGCTGCCACTAGGCTCAGTTATTCGTAAACATGGCATTAGTTTCCACTGCTATGCAGATGATACACAGCTGTACATATCAGCCAAACCTATTGACAGCCTTACAATCAACAAAATTGAGGACTGTGTAAAGGAAATAAAAGATTGGATGTTATTTAATTTTCTCTTACTTAACTCAGATAAAACTGAAGTTCTATTAGTGGGACCCAAGGCTGTGAGAGACAGGTTGGCTACATCTATCCTAAATCTAGATGGCTGTCCAGTATTTCCCAGTCCATCTGTAAAAATTTTAGGGGTCACATTTGATTCAGATCTCTCCTTTGATGCATTAGCAGCATCACTCGAATTGCGTCATTTCAATTACGTAATATTGCTAAACTTAGAAATATCCTCTCTTTTAACGATGCAGAGAAACTTGTTCATGCATTTATGACCTCAAGGTTGGATTACTGTAATGCCTTACTTACTGGATGCTCTAGTAAATCTATAAATAAACTGAATGCAGAATCAGAATGCAGCCGCCCGAGTGCTAACTCGAACTAGAAAATTTGATCATATCACTCCTGTTATATCGTCACTACACTGGTTACCAGTCAAATTCCACATTGATTACAAAATACTTCTTATAACTTATAAAGCTCTACATGGCCTGGCCCCACATTATCTGAGTGAACTCTTAGAGTTTTACAATCCAACTCGTCTACCTTGTTCGCAGGGTACAGGACTTCTTTTAGTTCCTAGAATTAAAAAAGTCACAGCAGGGGGGAAAGGTTTTCTCATACATGGCCCCCCAACTATGGAATAAACTTCCCACTTTAGTTCGAGACTCAGACACTCTCCAAAATTTTAAGTCTATGCTAAAGACATACTTATTTACGCAGGCTTTTGACTAGATTTAGACCGGGATGCATGGCTTGGGTCACTGGGGCTGGAGTCTGGAATCATGTCTGGCCTGGCTGCCTTGTCCATTAGCCAGGAGTGTCGAGTGGGCGGTCTGGCTGAACTGGGCTTCGGTCCTCTTGATCTTGACTCATGCATCTTTGCCTTAGACTAAAGGCAGAGCTGGGGGTTCATAGTCAAAGAGTCTTATGGTGATCAGGGACGTTGGGGTTGCTTGTCCTTCTGCCGCTCGTGGGGTTGCCAATGTCTCATGTGATCCCTCTTGGCTGGTTTCCTACCAGTTCTCTCTCTTTTCTAGCTTCTAGCTATGCTGCTATAGGCTAATGCTGGCCGGGGGTCTCATGGCTACACTTAGCATCAGTGGATTGACATGGGCAGCCAGTGATTGTTAAGAAACCACTTTGCTCTTAATCAATACACTAATTCATTTTCTGTTTCTTTCCGAGCTGTGTTTCCGGCCAGTTTCCGGCAGTTCCGGCCCTACCACACATGATGTACATCTGATGGAGCTCCACTGTGCATAATTCACATTTTATTCGACCATTGACTCCATGACTTTAGTTTCGCTCTTAGATTTATCATCATACCCGGTGCCACTTTAATGTCGATGTGCACTTTACTCACATTCTTTTCAAACTTTGACTCTATGAACTTTAGTTTTAATCTTAGATTTATCATCTACGCCGCCCAAGGAGGTTGGGTCCCTTTTTGAGTCTTGGTCCTCCCAAGGTTTCTTCCTAGAACTAGGGAGTTTTTCCTTGCCACTGTCGCCCTAGGCTTGCTCAATTTGAGATTGGACGTAGTTATTAGGAGATAATCTAAACTTGTAAAGTTGCTTTGAGACAATGCTCCATTGTAAAAAGCGCTATATAAATAAATCTGACTTGACTTGACTATTTTCTCGTTTTGTCTGTCATAGGTGAAGTGTAGCTATGATGAAAATTACTAAATACTGATACTTACTGATACCTAAATACTTCTTTGCCCCACTGTATTTTATAATAAAAAAATGAATAAGTAAGTAAATAAATTCAAAGTATAATTACTTTATGAATATTAGTAGATGAATATACGTAAATAATATAATATAATATAAAATAAATGATTAAAGGATTAATTTAATCCATTTTATTTTATTATGACTTTATTAAAGAAATAAATACATAAATAAAGACCTTTAACATGTTATATAATATGCATACAAAAATCTGCATTAGACAAAAATAAAACAAAAATGAAATAAGTATTGTATAATGAATAAAAATAAATAATAAAAAATAAATCAGAACATAGTGTAAATACTTGAACTTAAATAGGTTACATGTGAACACTAACATATTAATATTCAATATAATGTATTATATTATTTTATATTATATTTTATATTATATTCATTTAAAATATAATAATTTAAAATAAAAGACAAACAATGAAATATGAACAAATAAGCCAGATTAAATCTTAATGAATGAACAATGTATCTTTATTGAATAAATACACAAATAAAGACCATTATGTTAAATAATATGCCTGAAGAAATCTGTATTAGACAAAAATAAAACATAAAAATAAGATAAATATTTTAGAATGACTAAATACATAAATAAATAAACAGTATGATTGCTTTCTGAACAGTAATAGATTAATATAAATGTAAATAAATATAATATAAAAAATGATTAAATTCTGAAAAAATGAACAAATAAATAAGACTTTAAAGGTTAATGAATGAAAAGTATATCGTTAATAAAGTATTTATTTATGCAATTTATGATTTTGTTAAAATAAGTATTATTAATTACTGAAAAAAACCATGGGATTCATTTAAATCTATACTTATTAGATTAAAAATAAATTATAAAAAAATACGTCAATGAAGTATTAATGTGTTAAACATACACATATCAAATCTGACAAGTATTAGACAAAAATAAAATAAATATTTTTTCATGAATAAATAAATAAATTAATAGTATAATTACTTATACAATAATAGATGAATATAGATTAATATACATTTAAATAAACATAATATAAAATCATTAGAAGATAAACAATTAAATAAATGTTAAATGAAAATGTTAATGAATGAAAAGTATATCATTATTAAAATATTTATTTCTTTTTTAATTTTTGATTTTTGATTTAATACTATGATTAGAATTTATTAAATAGTATTTATTGATTTTTATATAATATTATACAATAATAGCTTGAAGTAATTAAGTGCAGATAAGACAGATTAAACCTTATCAAATCATATGCACTTCTAAAATCAATAAACAGTACATCATTATATTGTGCTTATGATTTTATTTTGCCTTACACAAAAACAAAAGTTTATTTTTTTATATATTAAGTGAGAGTGGAATTATTTTAAAATCTGTTCACATCACAATAATAAATCAATTTAAAATGTGTAAATAACTACAAACTAAACATTACATTGTGTAATAAACAGATAATAAATAGAGTAAATCTGAATAAACTTTATACACTGTGTAAACGAAGAGTGTTAGTACTTTATATGTTAGTACAGAGCCTATGTCCGGGTTTGAGGGATGTTCTTACCGTCCTCCATGATCAGAACCTCTTTCTGACACATGTCCTGCACGTTCACTGTACAGTTCACGATAAACTCGGGAGAAGAGCAGTCGTCCTGGAGAACCTCTTCACACTGGTAACACTGGATCTGCAGGGCGGCGGCTGGGGGTGCGGGTACACACACACACACACACACACACACACACACACACGCACAGAAACATCAGCACTATACACACACACAGTAACTATATCAAAACTACCTATACATTCAAATTTACAGGCCAAGACAGAACGAGCCGAGCTGTTCTGACACAGAACTGAATCAATTTATTAAATTGACTCTCCTTTGATTCACAGATCAAAGGAATCTAATCCCTTTATCTAAACACAATTAAATCTCTTATAATAAAAAATAAATATATCATTTTAATCTAAACTTTAAAATAATCACTGAGTATCGATTCAGATTCATTTAGTGAGTCGACACCGAGTCAACACCACACACACTTATTAAATATAAATAAAATAAATGAAAAGACAACGATCCATAATTGATGATAAGTAAATAAATAAATGCATAGTATAATTTCTTTATGGAGAGTAGTAGATTAATGTATGTAAATAGTATAACACAGAGCAGGCTATTAGAAAATAACTTTATAAACATAAAATGAAATCAGTCCATCTTTTTGAGTTGTTTGTTTGTTCATCTGGTCCTTTACAGAACCAGCCAGGAATCGTTTGAATCAGATGAATCATTTATTTCTAAAATACAAAGCGTGTTTAACATTGGGTTTTCCGCAGTTTATTTGATCATCATGTAGTAGCCGATAGCTTAACAGCCTGCTATTATGGGATGGCAGGAAGATGCAGACCCTTTCCTAATTTGAATTCTGATGAATAATTAATGAGCCGATCCACTGAGTGTGTGAGGAAGGGTTTATAAAAAGAGATGATGCTGTAATTGCTCGCCTTTATTTCTGATTATTGTTTTCAGGGAAGATCCACAGCAAATTTATTTATTTATTTTTTATTTATTTACTTATTCTTTCTTTCTTTATTTATATAGATATATTGATAGATAAACATTAAATAAATAAATAAATACACTATCAAATTGAAAGAAAAATAAATACATAAGTAAATGTAGAAATAATGAAATAAATTGAACTAAGAGTTTAATTCTAAATGTGTGGAGATAAAATAATAATTAATTGTAGGTTTTATATAAATTGTAGGTTTTATATAAAACTATTAAAAATGTTCACAAATATATGCATAAACAAAGGTGTTAATAATACAAATTAAATCCTGGATATAATAAAAAGAACAAACAAATAAATAAATAAATGTAGAAATAATGAAATATGCAGAACTGAGGGTTTAGTTCTAAACATGTAATGTTTTATTGGAGGTTTTATTAAATATTCATCCAGCCGAAGCTGCTGCTCCTGATCTTTATTTTATTGTTCAATTGTTGTCCTCTTAATTACAGTCACTTAATTACAGACTAATTAACATTTTATACATTAAATAAATTCAGAAATTTAAAAATAGAATAAAGTTATTTATTATACATATTAAAATGTATTATTATAATATTAATTAATACAATTATTTAAGTTATTTATACTTAATTATTTATGGAAAGAGAGAATTAATTTATAAATAGGAATAAATAAATAATCAAATACATGATTTAATTTTATTTAATATATAAATAAATATAGAAGTAAAAAAAATAGAATAAAAGCAATTTACTAAAAAAAATAAATGAATAAATTCATAATTAATAAACACTCTAATTTGTATATATAGTAAGTTGACAGATAAATGAATAAATAAATTCATTAATGTATAAATAATAAAATATTGTAGAACTGACAGTTTAATTCTAAAAATGTGGAGATAATATATTTAAATAATATAATTAAATAATACAATAAAAATAATTTATTGTAGGTTTTATCGCGTGAGATTTTTAAAATGCTGATTTTCCGTTTGTTGTTACCACGACTTCTAAACGTCGTCCAGCGAAGCAAGCATCAGAATGGGGAAGAAAGCTGATGTGAGTCACTTTGAACGTGGCCTGGTTGTTGGTGTTGATCTACTGAGTTTTAAATGGTCCAAAAAAGGTTGGGCCCTCCAACCATGTATTAATGGCTCAGGCTGCTGGTATTTTATTGGCATATTTTGGGCTCCTTAATACTAACTGGCCATTGTTTAAACCCCACAGCCTACCTGAGCATTGTTGCTGTCCATGTGCCCCCCTTTATGCCCACAATGTGCCATCTTCTGATAAATACCATGTGTGTCCATATATGGTCATCATACAATACATCCTTTATAACATGATACTGTAGGGTATATCTGCCTTTATACAATTATTATCCATCCCTATAACACACATACACACACACACACACACAGAATGTAAGATGTACAAGCTGTGAAATGTGTGTGTGTGTGTGTGTGTGTGTGTGGTTCATACACCACCCCGATCTTATTAGGATTCAGGAGGTAAGATTCTGATTATTAAAAGTCAGTTTCAATTACAGATAAAAGTCAGACAGAGAGATCAATCACACACACACACGCACACACACACACACACACACACACGCACACGCACAGGCACACGCACACACACACACACACACACACACACACACACACACACACACACACACCCACGCACATTAATTCTAATCAATGCCAATAGATAATCCCTAGCTAATCATTAATTTAGATTTAATTATAAAAAAAACAGAAATAAAGGCAGCACAGATAAAAACAATTAATATTATTAATGACTCTAAACTATAATACTATAAATGATTCTAAAAATAAAACAAATAACAGAATTAATTTATACAATTGATTTATTAATATAATACATGATTAAAAACTGTATTACTCTAAATTATTGTAAAAAAATATAAAATATTTAAATAATAATTGTTTTTTTGAATTTAAATAATTCAAAAAAACAATTAATTCAAATTGTTATTTAATATTACAACTGACTATAAATTATTATACTACAAATTATTCAATACATAAATTAATATTATAAATGACTATAAACTGTAATACTATAAATAACTCTAAGCTCAGAGGATAAAATAGTACAGTACATCATAATTCATATATCTAATAATTAAACTCACATATCATGGTTAATATATAATATATTATATATAATTATTATATATAGTTAATGGTTAATATATAATGCATAATTCAATAACTATAAATAACAGAATTAATAAATCAATTACAAAAATGTATAAAGAAAAACAAACATTCATCATTTCTAATCTATGCAATATCTCCAATAAATAAACATAATAAACAAGGTTATAAATAAATCTATTTAATCAAATAATAATATAAATATTATAGAATATTATAGACTATTATATATATATATATATATTAAATCAATATAAAATATTTAATAGTATTAAAGTCCTTATATTATGAGTGTTACTAATTAGTGTTACTAATTATACACCCAGCATTTTAATTTCTTCTACATATTTATTATTAATATTAATTGTGATAATACACCATTGTACTTATGGTAATGCGTAACTAACCTGATCCTGAGGAATAATTAAATATTAAAATGCTATCCTTGCTAAAATGTAACTGGAATTAATGCCTGGAGATAAAATCACATCACCATTCACTTATTATCACATGTTAATGAGTCTGTCTAATGACCATAAATGAATTAACTCCATTTATAGTGTGAAGTCAATTCTATGAAATAACGTATAAATTATAGCAGTGCACATGGGAATCTTATAATCTAATAAGGTGATAATGAATCAGTTCATTTAACATAACTATTATCCTGTTTATTTAATTATTAGTTATTGGTTGTGTTTTATGTTGTTACACAGTGCAGAACAGAGCATGTTTGTCTTAAAATTGAATGATGTTATTTTTAATTTAATCGTCAAAGAGTTTTATATTTATAAATAAAACATATAGTACGGATGAATTTTGGATCAATACATTAATAATCTGTAATTAATGATGTTCACATGATTTCTTTCTGTATTGTAACTATAACAAGGAATAAATAAGAAATATTAAATATATAATAAATAATAAATAATGAATATATAATAAATGAAGCAATTCCACATTCTTCTTCTTCTTCTTCTTATTGTTATTATTATTATTATTATTATTATTATGATTAGGGTTGTATGAGTTATTGGATAATAATCAAACAGTCTGCGGTTTGGGACAAAGCCTTAACGAGGGGGCCGAGTGCCTCAGAAAAGTGTAACGAGTTAAATGTGACCGTACTAAAGAAAATGTTAATTAAATACTTCAGTCGTTAGTAATAATAAAATAGCATTAATTCGACTAACATTATATGCATTTAATTATAAATTAATTAAATTAAAGATGTAATGATTATACATCATTAGATGTGATAAACTAGGAAATAACATGTAACAAAAAAAATTAAGTTTCATTAATTGATATATTTTATAATTATTTATTATTTATTATATTAATAAATAAATAAAGTAATAATAATAATAATAATATTGATGGCATAATTCATATGTAAATAAATATTATTTAAAAAATAATATTTAATAAATGAAATTCTGTATACATACAAAAGAATAAATCAAATTCCATTTGTATCTGTATATTTAATTAAATATATTTACATCAATTGTGTTTAAGAAAAATAAATACCATATTTATAAATGAAATATAAAGTTATTTAAAAAAAAAAAATTTGTTGTGAATAAAATAAAGGGATCAAATAGATTTATAAAAATAATACAATTTAATAAAACAAAGAAAACTGAAATGTGTACAATAATCATACATGCAGAATGCAAATAATAACAGTAGACACATGAAAATTATTCTAATTATTAACATTATATACAAATAAAGTGTCACAAA